>MNCI01037811.1:275993-340115 GCA_015680685.1 Gnetum montanum
GATAATTTTGATTTTCTTGGGGTCTACCTCTATCCCTGTGTGTGAGATTTTGTGCCCTAGTACTACGCCTTCTTGGACCATCAAATGACTTTTCTGCTAGTTCAGCCTCAAATTGGTTTCTACACATCTTTTTAACACTTGCTCCAACCAGTCCAAGGCTTTGATCAAAGTTTGCTCCATAAGTGGAGAAGTCGTCCATAAAGACCTCCATGCCGATCTCTATCTACTATTGGAATATGCTTAGAACTAGTCGTTGAAATGTTGCAGGGGCATTGCATAAGCCAAAAAACATCTATTTGTATGCAAACGTTCCCCAAGGACTAGTGAACATAGTCTTGGCTTGGTCTTCTAGGGCTATTTGTATTTGGTTATATCTGCTATATCCATCCAGAAAACTATAATAGCAATGCCCTATTATGGTGTCTAAGACTTGGTCGACAAATGGCAATGGAAAGTGATCTTTGAATGTTGCCATATTTAGTAGCCTAAAATCTATGCACACCTCCATTTGCCTCCCTTTTTAGGCACAATAACTAAGGGGCTAACCCATTCACTATCAACAATTGTGGTATATGAACCTAGCCTTGAGAAGCTGTTCAATTTCTTCCTTAACTACTTGCTTCAGCTTAGGGTTCAATTGCCTCCACTATTGTCTTTGAGGCTTCATGGAGGGGTTAGTGTAAATTCTATGTTGGCATATCCTAGGATCTATTCCAGTTAATTTGGGATATGACCAAATGAAGGCTTCCGACCATTTATTTATTACCTTCAGCAATTCTTCTTTCTGTGGAGGAGCAAGCTTAGTGTTGATAATTACTGATTTTCCATTTTTAAGAAACGTGTATTCCATATCGATGGGCAATGGTTTCAGCTCGAGGGGCTCCTACTTAAATTTCTTAGGGATTTCCAACTTCCCCTAATTGATATTTTCAAGGTTAAGACTTGGAAGTTGGTGGTGGACTTGCTCTAATGTGTCTATGCTATCGATGTAAGCACAAGTCAAACCCTTAGTTGGTTCTATGCATATGACTGAACTTTTTTCTTGATCAGCTATAAGCCATTAGGTGTCTTACTATCATTTGGCTGCTGCATATAGGCATCTTTATATGTTAATCACTTGTGCACACTGATTACATGCAAGCAATGCTAAACTTTGCACAAACAATGACCTCTGAACGCAATCACACCTTGTGTCATTGTATGCGATGCATAAAACTTTCTTCTTCTCGATCTTTTCAAATGTATTTTCCTTTGATATTCCTAAGGAAAGATCACGGATTCCTAGGCATGCATCAATGGTGCTTAGACATGCTCTTCCCATTATGATTGGGAAGTCCCCCTTACCATTGTTTACCTGAATCACTAGGAAGTCAGCTGGGTACGACCACCTACAAACAGTGGTAACAATGTCTTCCACTAGTCCCAATGGGACAGTGATGGACTAGGCAGCCAACTCTAGATGAATTTTGCTCTTTTTCAATGGAGGCAGGTTCTAGGCCTTGTACATTCCTTGAGAAATCAAGTTGACATCGGAACTTGAATCTAAAACAGCCTTGCACGACGCATTTTCAGCAATTTGTAAGTATATCAGAGGACTCCCAGGATCAAAGAATTTCCTGCGAAGGTGGCCATAGGTTAGGTTAGGTTACCAAAATGGAGATTGGCTGCTGCACGTAATATCCATATAGGTTAGGTTACCGGTAAGGATACTGTTGCCTTGGTGGTGGCATTCCCCATGGTTGTGGGTGCTGCCACTATTGATATTGCTCAATCGGTTGTGATGGAGTTCTACTAGGACAATATGTTAAGGGTTGGAGGAACTACCTTGGGTTACCTTGAGGATAAGGTAACCTTTGGGCTGTTTACCTTTTGTTTAATCATGGGTTGAGTGCATACATCCCAGACTCCTGCAGATGTGAGATTATAGGGTAGCATCCCTTAGGATGGTCATATTGACATATTTCACATCCACTATCATTGTCTATTTTGGACTCCACAACCTCTTCAATGATGACAACTTTGCCCTTACCCTTGCTACGTGCATGTTTAGCTTCTCTCTTTTTTCTTTTTTTGCGATCACTACCTTGGTCTCTAGACTCCTCTACTATTTTAAGAACAGTTTGAAATATGTTTTCTAAGGAATCCCACATTTGGTCTACCTTTGCTGAAACTTCTAATGTCATCTTTTGGATAGGAAAATTTTTCCTATTCACCATCTCTTCAAGTGGTGACTCTTCTTCATCCTCACAAAATCTTACTTCCCTCTTCTAGAGGGAAGGATCTTGGTTATACTCTTCTGCACTTTCTCTCTTCCATAGCTCACCTTCTTCCTTAGCAACTTTCTCCAATAGTCTTTGAATTTGATGGGACCTAAGCTTGGATAGTCTCCCTTGGGCATAAGTCCCAAGGGTTCTTCTCATTTCATGCCTAAGCCCATCCACAAGATGGCGCAGTTGATCCCTTTGTGAATAACCATGGCCAGGACAACGATGTAACAGTGCATAGTATCAGCCCATGGTAGCATCCAAGGGTTCATGTCCTCTTTGTTTCTAGCCTTGGATTTGATTTTGCAGGTTGGACAGTCAGAAGTGCGTTTGGTACTTATCATTGAATAACTCTAACATAGTACTCCATCTACGAATAGATTCTGGTTCTAAGGACCAATACCAGCTTTCCGCTTCTTTAACTAATATTTGTGGGAACAACTTAATTTTTTGCTATTTGTTCTCTATGTTTTGTAAGGCACACGTATCATGGAATGCTTGTAAATGATTTTGAAGATCAGCATTGTATCCCTCTTCAAATCGTGGGATGTTGTTCATATCTAATCTCTTGATCCTACTATCTTTATGATGCCTTGTTGGAATTCTAACAACCTCAGTTATGTTCAACATACTTCGAGTAGCGAGGAGGGGTTCATCATGATCATCTCATCCATGGGGTTTATGATTCCTACATTGTTCCCTACTCTCCCCTTTCTTCTATGTCATGACTCTCTAGAGTGCCATCGTTCCCTTTCCTGGCTATTTCGTCTATGGCTTCCACTTTGCCTACCTTTATCCCCATGGTCTTTTTCTTTATGATCGCATCTGGATATTGAAGGAGAGGGTGAAGGAGATGATGAAGGTGAAGAAGAAGGAGAACCATCACCATGATGGTATTTGCTACCTTCTCTTCTACGGTCTTAGCCCCGATCGTGATTGCAATTAGAATGTCCACCTTTGTCATGAGTTTGTATCCCTTTTTCAGACCCTTTGTGCTCGTGGGTATTAGAACCTAGGTTATGAATAGTGAAATGAAGGTTCTGATACACAACCCCTTGGCCAAAGTCAAGGGGAGGAACATCATTATGTGCTGATTGCCTAAGGTAGGTTCACCACCCTCATTTTCACTTAAGACATGTGGGGCATCTTGGGACGACTTACCCTTCAAAGACTTATGATGTCTCTCCTATTGTAAGTCCCTTTGACATTGTGCCTCTATGGGACAGTATTCTCTCGAGTCATGGTCTTGCACAACATATTCTGCGTGTAAGTGCGACATGATAATTTGTGTGAGAGCATGAAGAAGCATGCTCGGGACTAAACAATCGGGAGGTAACACTATGGTACCTTCTAAGTTTCGCCAACACAGTTGTTCATCTTAATGAAAGATAAATGTGAAGTCTAGTATATACTCATCAGGATGAGTATATACCACTTGAACTTGTTGAGGGACTGGTGGATCAACATCATGTGTATTACGCCGTCGATTGTTTCCTGTTCCAGACCTAGACGGTGAGGTGCTTTTGTACAAAGAAGAAGACATACTTGTTTGTTCAGTGTGCAATGTATTCTTGTTTATTCTTTTCTCAACCAATCCTAAGGGTTCATTCCAATGATGTGAATGATTTCTTATGTTCTAGTTAGCGCATAAACAACTAAGTCCCCAGCAATGACGCCACTGATGAGTGGTGAGGTAACCCTATGCTCAACCATACGAATATGAGCGTTTCATGCATGATCCAATCGAATTCCAAGGACTAAGTGCTTATGCACCCTTGTGAAACAAGAACAGGTTGGTTGATCATTGTCTTCCCAAGCTTACCTGTATGTCATGATTGTATGGTTAAGTAAGCTTAAGGCATATGATTTTTATACCTTTTATGTTTTTATTTCTTGCGCTAGTAGGGAAGAAGAGAGGTAACTAAGTGACCAATTTAACTTAACTACTCATTAACTAAGTTCTAACTAATCCTAACACTAGCATCCATTCCCACTTGTCGTACACATCCTGAACTAGTGCAACATTGCTGGGATTACCAAATGCTAATCGTTACTGGGTTACCAAGTGTTACAGGCATGCTCGAAGTGGTCGTGCTTGTGTAATTTAATGATTTGCTTAATTGATCAAAATGAATAGTTGTGCTAATAACAGAAATGTAAAGTGCATAAAATAAAATAAATGCATAAGAAAATAAAATAAAATAAATGCGTAAGAAAACAAATCTCAAGTACTACAAGGATGAATCAAAGAGCTCATCTTTATCACCGTACACAAGGTGTGCTCAGGTACACAATGCTCGAATAAAGATCCATCCACACTTAGACCTCTTGCTGCATGCACTTGGAAAATACTCTAACTTTCAAAAAGACTACAAGAGTTTCGCTACTTGATTGCTGCAAGACTTCTCTCCCAATTGTGCACCTAGGCATTGTATTTATAGGCTTGGGAGCAACCACTCTAATAATTAGAGTAACCGCTCTAATAATTAGAATAACTGCTAAAGTAACCGCTAGAGTAACCACTAATAATTAGAATAACTACTGGAGTAACCGCTAGAGTAACCACTCTAATAATTAGAATAACTACTAGAGTAACTGCTAGAGTAACTACTAGAGTAACCGCTAGAGTAACTGCTCTCATCAACCATCATAATGGACAATAGGCCATAGTTTAGTAATGTAAAAACTAAAGCCTTCTGTGAGCACATTGGTATTAAACATTCATTTTCATTGCTATATTACCCATAAAGGAATGACCAAGTGGAGGCCACAAACAAAGTCATCGTCAACCTTTTGAAGAAGATGCTCAATAGCAGCAAATGATGATGGCACGAGCAATTAATCTATGCACTTTGGACCTACCATACAACATGTAGAATAGAAACATGTAAAAATCCATATAGTTTGGTTTATGGGTCTGAAGTAATTTTGGCTCTTAAATTGCAGGTCCCATCGCTCCATGTGATCCTCTCAAGCTTCATTAATGAGGTTCAAAATGATGAGTTGAGAATCATAGACCTTAATTCAATAGAGGAGGAGTGCATGCAGGCACTTGATCGCATCGAGTGGTACCAACAAACGCAAAGGCAAAAACACCATCATAATCAGCATCAACGCCTAATCAAGAAAGGGGACTTAGTTCTCAAGGCTATTCGTGAACCTGCAGACAAATTCTCAACCAACTAGGAATGGCCTTTCTTGGTTATCAAGGCCTATGACAATGGAGAATTCAAGCTTGTTAACCACGATGACAATGAATTTTCTAATCTGGTGAACCAATTGTATCTTAAGCCTTACTATGCCTAGCATGCAATGCTACATCATGACAAAGCAAGGCAAGAAAAGTCCACTACGACTCTAAACTGGCACAACTAGTCTGCCATTACTATAAACTGGCATAGCTAGTCTACCATGACTATAAACTAGCATAGCATTTGTTCACTATGACATTAAACTGGCACATGAGCCTCTGGCCTGCTATGGCTATAAAATAGCATAGATGATTTGCCACGACTATAAATTAGCACAGATGGTTTGCCGTAATCATAAACTGGCACAACTAGTCCACCATGACTATAAACTGGCACAAACTGTTTGCCATTACATAAAGCTGGCATAGCCCATTCTTGGGTCATGATGTTAAACCGACATAATAGCACATCCACTACAATGTTAAACTAGCATGTAGTAGTTTGCTAAGACTATAAATTAGTAAGCATCATGGTCTGCCAAGACCTTAAACTGGGTCCACAGTTTACTGGGACCTTAAACTAGAAAAGCATACAATCTACCAAGACCTTAATCTGGGTTCACAGTTCACCACACATAGTTCTATGAGTAAGTAAGCAAGAATACTTTCAACTCCCCCCTCTTGTCTATCCACATCTATTAAGGGGGGGGGGGGGGGGGGCACAGGAATGCTATAGTTCCAGAATGAATTTCCTGTCATCAAGAGAGAACCCTAGAACATTTGTAGCCTTACTACCCCTCCACATTTTGCTAATCTTTTAGAACTGCCCTAAGGCATTTTTCTGACCTTCGAGAGCTCTTATCATTAGTACCAGCACTACCAGCTCCAGGTGACACTTGCAGCACTACTAACTTCAAGCATCTTACTAGTGCTTTAAGCCCTTGTCATTAGCACTACCCCCTCGAGCACTCGTAGCATCAAAGCCTTGGCACCTTTACTAGCTTTTCAAACACTTGCAACTAGTTCAGCTATTGCAACATTTGCAGCAACCTCGCATCTAGTAGTTTACTTGCATCTCATGTTGTGTGGTTGTATTCTTGTTTTCCTTAAGTCGTGTTTGCAAGACGAAGCCCTAAAGGTGGTCATGCAAAGATGTACCTCATCGTAATAGTAATTCATTGCATGGCTCTAACGTGCATAATTGGATTAGCCAAGCCACTCAAGAGTACACATCTCTTTTTCCCCACTACAACCTACTTACATCTACCTCTTCTTCCTTGCATTCCCTCACCTTCCCCTACATTACCGAGCTTGCAAACCCTTCCTATGCACATGGCACCATTTAGGTCAACCATAGAACCTATGATGGATGTAATGCAACTTGTCTCATGGGGAGCCTTTGTGGGCCAACCAAAGCCTAAGTGGATGTAATGAAAATCATCCTAGGGATAAAAAAAATTCCTACAGATGCTATGAGGTTGCACTAAAGTAAAGTCCATTAGGCAGCACACAGTCCACTTGATGGAAAGCATCTTGTAGCTAACATTTTGTAATGTGTAAAACCCAAATCAGGTTCACCTCATAGTCAAAAATAAGCAAAAAAGCCAAAAAAAAAATCAAATGGGGCAAAACATGTCACCAAGTAAAAATTAGCAAAGCTACAATTTTGCAACAGGTCCAACCCTGAATCCGCATTGACCTTTTCATAAGCACTCTAACGAGAGGTCACAATTTTAGGGGAAAGCCATTCTGGTGCCATGAATACTAACTTTTTCATAAGCATTCCAACGAGAGGTCACTATTTTGGTGACAAGCCAACTTAGTACCACAATCACCATTATCCATGCTAGCTCTACATCTTGCAGTATCACATTGTTTGCATTCCATTCCCTTGTTATCCCCTAGCACACTACCTACACCCTTTACCTCTAGCATACTATTACCCTTGGCTTTCTTGAGCATAATGTAGAAACATCCAATTAGGTGCTAATGAGCGATGTTGGTGCCTGGCTTGCTATGGTGTTTTGCGTTCTTTGTTGACGTCTCTTAGGTCACTCCTCCGATTGTCAACAAAGAGGGACCAATGAAACACCACCAAATTTGGGCCACCACATCTTGACTACAAATTTATCTAAGTGTCAACACAAGGCAAATTTTTTCTAAGTGTTGATACTACACTCCCACTACTAGGACTATGCTCTAGAGCGTAGTCAACGTAGTTGACATAAGCAGCTCAAAATTGCAAGATTTTCTCTAAGTGTCGATAGCAGCTGAAATTTTTTTTTAAGTGTGGGGACTACACTCTTACTACTAGGACTACTCTCTAGAGCATAGTTAGTTTAGTCAACACACCAATAGCTAGTTTTGCAAATTTTCCTAAGTGACAAGCTAGGAGCTGTCAAGTGTGCTTGACATGGAAAGAATAGTTTGGCAAAATTTCTGCCAGAAGTTGTCAAGCATGCTTAGCATGGAAGAAAAAATTTTGCAAAATTTTTTCTAACTACTTAAACTACACTCTCACTATTAGGACTATGCTCTAGAGTGTAGTTAGCATAGTTAGCACTAAAACTCAATTTTGCAAAATTTGTCTAATTGTTGGGACTACGCTCTAGAGCGTAGTCAGCATAGTCTACCAAGATTGCCTCTAAAAGCCTCTAGAACTCAGCATTGGCCTTCGTCTAGGCTTTGACACATATTTGGCAAGTAGGATCAATGATTTTCACTTCTTTTGCATCCCCCATGTGTCCCCAAATTGTACCTATGCTCGAAACCACTCAGAGAGTAGACAACATAGTCCTAGAGCATAGTCTCCAAAACTGCACTATTTTGCATTATTTTTAGGTACATTGCAATTTTTTCAACACTTGCACATGTAGTTCGGGCAACGTAGTTATAGTTTGGTAGTCTCACAAGGTCCATTGGAGCACACCAGCAGAACACCATTAACTTCAGTGGGAGCATAGTTGGGTGTAGCATAGTCTTAACTACCCCTCTATCACGTGGTGTCCAATCCACAATTCATGGAAACCCTAACCTTATAAATACCCTAGTGTTTCACATATTAGGGATTGGCATTTGAAGCATTTGGTTGGCAAATTGGCATTTTTGAGTACTTTGGCATTCGAGTGCACTTTCCATTTTGGCAAACTTTGAACAAGCACTTGGGACCGTTGCACACCACCTAGCACACCATGGACCACTGCAACCCACAACACACCGCAATAGCCAACAAAGCAAGGCCAAACTCCACAGTGAATGTTAATCTTCACAACTAATGAGACGCAATTTGCACAAGCTGCGATATCGCGCACGTGATATCGCGACCACCACAATATCGCATCCCATGCAATATCACGTACGTGATATCGCATCGTCCCCTGTGATGTCACGTACGCGATATCGCAGTCTGCCACCAAATCTATAAATAAGAGGTGGCACTCCCCTTATTTTCCATCCTAGGCTTAAAGTAGGAAAACTCTGGCAGTTTGATCACTCCAGAGATAGAATATTTTCCATGTGCCTGCAGTAGGAGTCCCTAAGTGAACGGATCCTTATTCAAGCAGCTTTGTACCTGAACGCAAGTTGTGTATGGTAATAAAGACAAGCTTTGTGGATAAACCTTACAGTGCATGGAATAGGATTTATTGCCTGCATTAGCGCAGCCTGAGTATGACTTGATTATGAGCATTGACGAATGTGTACAGCTAATCAAGGAATCATCTGCTCATCGCGATTAGTCTGTCTCACCCTCAACTCCTAGAACGTGGGATGAGTACGACTTAATTACGAGCATCTACGGATGTGTACGGCTAGTCAAGGAATCAGCTGCTCATCACGTTTAGGCTAGTTAAGTGCCTCAATACGACCACTTCAAGCACGTGTGTTACATGTGGTGATCCCAGTAACGATTAGCGTTTGGTAGCCACAGTTGCATAGTTCAAGGTATGTACGGTAAGTGGGAATGGATGTTGACGCTAGTTAACTTAGACTTAGTTCATTAGTTAGAGTTAGTTAGTTTCTCAACCCTTCACCTCAATCGCATAGGAGAAAAACATTAAAAGATATAAAAATCATATACCTCGAACTTACTTAACCATACACCATGACAAACACAAGTCTGGGAAGACAATGAATGATTAACCCCAAGTGTTCCATGGGGCGTATAGGCATTTAGTCTGCGGAGTTCGACCGAATCATGTGTGCTACGCTCGTTTCGTATGGTTGAGTGGAGGGGTACCTCGCCACTCATCATTAGCACCATTGTTGGGGACTAAGTTTTTGTGCGCCAAATAGAACATAAGGGATATCACTCACATTGTTGTGAGCCTTAACAAACCTTCGGGTTAATCAAAAGACAAAATTTATATAACGGTGAATTAGCACACCAATAACAATGGCTTCTTCTCATAAGATAAACTCACCACCTAAGGACCATACACGAGATAGTCGGCAACATAAAACATATAACCAAAATCAGCCAAGTCCTAAACAATATAAGATGACATATACTCATCCCGATGAGTATATTCCAGACTTCACTTTTATCCTCCATCAAGACAAATAGCTATGGTGGAGAGATTTGCAAGGTAACATTGTGTTACCCCCAGATCGATCAGTCTCTCGCATGCTTTTCTGTGCCTTGGCACAAATTGACATGCAAGAATTATTTACTGAATACGTTGCAGAAGATTTTGGCATGAGGAATTATTATCCCACAGATGCCCAACGTATGAGAGACTTAAGGCAGGAGAGTCAACATGCACTATTGAAGGGCAAGGTCCCACACATCCTTAGCGAAATAGGAGATGAGGAACCCCTTATGACGGGTTCTTTAGCAAACGATGTTCCCTCTCCTAATGATGGTGAGGAGGTTGGGTATCAGAATCTACGATCAACGATACATATCCATGGTTCTGATGCTCATGAACACCAACTGTTCACAGAGGGAACAACCACTTATGCTAAGGACAGGCACTTAGATCATCACCATGATCAGGGTCGTAGCAGCCGAAGAGAAGGCAAGAAACATCGTCATGACAATAGTTCCCCTTCTTCTTCTCCTTCATCCCTTCACTCACCCTCTCCTTCCACATCTGGGCACAGCCACCATGAACATAAAGGTGAGGATAAAGGTAAACAAAACGAAAGACCTCGACAGGAAAGTTGAGAGAGAGGACAAGGGCAAGGACGTAGGGAGAGTAGGGAACAACGCAGACATCATAGGCGTCATGAAAGAGATGATCATGATGAGCCCCTACTCGCAACCTGAAGTATGCTTGACATAACGGAGGCAGTTAGGATTCCCACAAGGCATTTAAAAGATAGTCGGATCAAACGATTAGACATGAACAATATCCCACGATTTGAAGGGGGATACAATGCTCATCCACAAAATCATTTACAAGCATTCCATGATGCCTGTGCCTTGTAGAATATAGAAAATGAGTGGCAAAAACTTAAGTTGTTCCCAAGGACACTTACCAAAGAAGCAAAGAGCTGGTACCAATCCTTAGAATCGGAAAGCATGAGGAGGTGGAGTACAATGCTAGAACTATTCAACGAGAAGTATCAAACATACTCCAGAGTGTCCAGTTTGTGTAAGAAGATCCAAGGCTGGAAGCAAGGTACTTATGAACCCTTGGATGCTACCATGAACCGCTACTACACACTGTTACATCGTTGCCCAGGCCATGGGTATGCTCAGCGGGATCAACTTCGCCACATCATGGATGGGCTAAGGCATGAAACTAGACAAACCTTTGGAACTTACACCCAAGGGAGACTCTCACAACTTAGAGCCCATGAAGTACATAGATTGTTGGAACAAGTAGCAAAAGAAGAAGGTGAGCTACGAAAAATGGAAAGTGCAGAAGAATACAACCGCGATCCCTCCCTTCGAAAGAAGGGAGTGAAATTTTGTGATGAAGAGGATGAGTCACCACTTGAAGAGTTGGTGAATAGAAAGACCTTGCCGCTTCAAAAACTCACAACCAAAATAGCAACTAAGGTAGATGACGTATGGAGTTCCTTAGACTCTAAAATTGAAACTTTCTTAAAAATTGTAGAAGAGTCTAAGGTAGAACAAAGTAGTGACAAAGGTAAGAAAAAGTGGAGAGATTTAAGCCTTGCACATATCAAGGGTAAGGGAAAAATCACTAACTCCGATGTGGCTGTGGACTCTGACACAGATGATGACGGTGGATGTGAGATCTGCCATTATGACCATCCTAAGGGATGTTGCCCCATCATCTCACATCTACAGGAGTCTGGGGTGTTTGCGCTTAATCCAAGACTCAACCAACGGAAAACACCCCGAAGGTTACCCTATCCACAAGGTAAGCCAAGGCAGTTCCACCAACCACTAACGTATTATCCAAGTGGAACTCCACCATAGCCCATCGAATAGCATCAGCGGTGGCAATACCCACAGTCATGGGGGATGTCATCGCCGAAACATCAGTACCCTTACTGGCAGCCTGACCCTTATGGATATTATGTGCAGCAATTGATTTCTCCAAGTGACTCTATGAGTCACACAACCCCCAACCGTCACTACCAAGTTCGGGAGTACTTCAAAAGGACTCCTTCTCCTTCGGGAGACACTCCATACCCACACCATGCTCCTAATCCATCCACACCTCTTCCACCACAAGTAGTTCCCATAACACCTCCTGCTCGAACAATGCAAGGGAAACTTCCTCCTCAACCACAGAAACGTCATGCTGTTAGAGTTATAAATATCCAACCTGTTGCTGGTTCTGACAACTATAAAAAGAGAAGACCTTTCTTCAGAACCAAAAGCCCAGACAAACTCTCGCAACAACAAGCGGTTGGGCCCATGTACACTCCTCCACCATCTAACACTTTGGAGCACCCTTCCATCCAAAATTAGAGCTTAACGCATACAGTTATGTTAACCCATACCATAATCGACTAGATTAAGGTAGGGCACCTTCCCAGGAAACTAACTGACCCTGGGAGTCCCTTAATCTATTTACAGATCATCGGAAATGAACCACATAGGGCTCTTCTTGACTCAGGTTCCACAGTCAACTTAATATCACGAGAAATGTATCATGCTTGGAACTTGCCCCAACTTAAGAAGAGCAACATCCAACTCGAGCTGGCAGACCAGTCCATCACCATTCCCTTGGGATTGGTGGAGGACATCATCACCACTGTGTGTGATTGGTCTTACCTAGTTGATTTTCTGGTGATTGAAGTGAACAACAACAAAGGGGACTTCCCAATTATAATGGGAAGGGCATGGCATAGTACAGTAGATGCATGCCTTAGGATCCGCGATCCTTCCTTGGAAATTTCTAAGATAAACATTTGTGGAAAGATCGAGAAGAGAAAAGTTCCATGCATCACATACAATGATTCATTGGGTGATGACATGGAGGAAATGCCTCCATGCAACAGGTGTGCTCTTGAAACTTTGCAACAAATATGTCTGTATGTAGCAACCACACAAGAAGTAGTAGACACCCCGTGGTTGACAGCTACTAGAAGGAACAAACAAATATGCATGGAATGAACTGAGGAAACCCATGCCAACAACGAAGGCATAAACACATTTGAATATGAGCGTCGCCAAATTCCATCTCTCAATCTAAGATCATCAATTGGGAGAAGTTGGGCACTTCTAAGAAATTCAAACAGACGTTCATTATTTCGGATCTCTCCCTTACAACTCAGTCATGGGGGAGATGATCACTTATGCTAACCATATGGGGCCCTCAGTTCTTTTTCAATTTTTGTTTTACACGTTTTTTTTACAACGGTTTTATCTTACACATTTTTGTTTTACAAATTTCTTTAACTTTTCTAATTTTTGTTTTACAAATTTCTTTAACTTTTCTTGTTTTTGTTTTACAAATTACTTTAACTTTTCTAATTTTTTTTACAACATCATTATACCTTTTCCATTTTTTGTGTGTGTGTGTGTGTGTTCCACCATGTAAGTTTGTCACCCGATAAGTGTTCGGAATGATGGTATGAACTATTTTCATGTTGATTGCTAATGTTTGATTTTTACTTTTACGTGACAATGTTGATACTAAGGTATGTTCTTTTGATATGGCAGGCAATGAGATCATTTCATCCATTCATCCACTAGTTTCTATGGTCTCTCTCGGCTTGGAAATGTATAGTCCCCTTCTAATAAGAACTTAAACGAATCGGTGATTGGGCATTTCTCAAACTAAGGAAGGACTCAAGGATTGAAAAGGGTGTGACTTCAAGGGAACTTCATGCTTTTGTGTTAGTCATTCTCTTGGGTGCCTGGATGTTTCCTTCTTGAGTTTTCTTGCCATTCCGATGTTACCCAATTATCAAAAGCTGAATCAATAAAAATAAAAAGTCTTTGCATGGTGTGGTTCTCATGCATAAAAACACAAAAAAAAAAACAAAGTGAGAATTCAAAGCACACCCCTTAGACGAAATAAACTTGGGCCACAAGCACTGGTTATGGAACCAAAAGTGTTCCCTCTAACTAAGGCCCTTCTCACTTCCCATTCCCTCCTTTGTTTCATCGGAATGGTGGTGCCTCTTTGGAGATGCATTCTTATTACCCAAGTGGATAGTTTAGCCGAATGCATTGATGCGAAGTCACTGGAAGTGGTTTGTTTGAGGCCAGAGTTGGAATGAGATTTTCCAAGTCACTTTAATCATAAACTACACAAGGGGTTGTACACCACCTTGTTCTTGGGATTCCATTCCATTCTATTCTCTCCATCCTTCTCTCCATTATTCACCTCATTGCCGGTTGTATCATTAATGTATATATTTTGGTTGATGCATTGTTTTCTTTTTGGTAGATTCTTACGGTTAAGACTTTAACTCTTGTTCCAAATGACATTCCCAGAGCCTATGGACTCTTTTGAATGTGGATTTGTAAGGGCATTAAGGGCATGAGCCTACTTTGGGGAGGATCCACTGACATTCCTATTTGGAGCATTAGTTAACTTCTTTTCCCTAACATTTTTCCAATTAATTTTATTTTGTTCATTACCATCTTGACATCCATTTCATAGATGCTATAGTTGTCCCTTTTTATCTATCTTTCTTAACCCTTTTCCTTCTCCATTCTAATGCTACCGGAGGTTTGCAATTAGTCATGGGGGTATGGGGCTCGATTTTTTCGATTTTCTGTTAGCCTCGAAATTTTTGATTTTCTTCCTAACCCTTACACCTTCGGTAGTCATCAGTAATATATCTCTTGATCCATATCAGCCATACCACAACCTAGCCAATGAACTTACACTGAAGCAAGGTATCAATTACAGGATGATTCATTTACCCTTGCTAATATAAGATTGTGTTGTGTGTGCAGATGGTGATCATACAAACAACAGATTGGATCTGAAGCAAACACTTGAAATGGAGCAACGCTGAAGCAGCTATGCAAGGAGCAAGATCGATGGCACACTTACAGATGGACAACGAAGGCACAATCTTGGCGTTGGCAGCAGCAACACTTCTTTCTCTCTCTCTTTCTCAGTTGCCAACTAAGGCCTTATGTCATTGTAATAAGGTGTTCACCCTTGTTGTCATGAACACCAATTTTGTCAAGTCTTGTAATAATGATCCGTTCACATGTCATTCCATTAGTTCCATTCCCCTCAATAATTCCATACCTTCCTGATATTATTGTAAGGAACTCGAGGACGAGTTTTCATTCAGTCATGGGGGTATGATGAGATGCGATTTGCACAAGCCGCGATATCACGTCGTCCCCTGCGATGTCGCATACACGATATCACGATCCGTCGCCAAATCTATAAATAAGAGGCGGCACTCCCCTTATTTTCCATCCTAAGCTTAAAGTAGGGAAACTCTGGTATTTTGATCACTTCAGAGATAGAATATTTTCCATGTGCCCGCAATAGGAGTCCCCAAGTGAACGGATCTTTATTCGAGCAACATTGTACCTAAACGCAAGTTGTGTACAGCAATAAAGATGAGCTTTGTGGATAAACCTTGCAGTGCATGGAATAGGATTTATTACCTGTTATTTCTTACCTATTATTTATTACTTGCATTAGCACAGCATGAGTACGACTTGATTACGAGCATTGACGATTGTGTACAGCTAATCAAGGAATCGGCTACTCATCGCGATTAGTCTATCTCACCCTCAACTCCTAGAACGCGGGATGAGTACGACTTGATTACGAGCATCTACAGATGTGTACGACTAGTCAAGGAATCGGCTGCTCATCACATTTGGGCTAGTTAAGTGCCTCAGTATGACCACTTCAAGCACATGCGTTATGTGTGGTGATCCCAGTAACGATTAGCCTTTGGTAGCCACAGTTGCATAGTTCAAGGTGTGTACAGTAAGTGGGAACAGATGCTGACGCTAGGTAACTTAGACTTAGTTCATTAATTAGAGTTAGTTAGTTTCTCAACCCTTCACCTCAATAGCATAGAAGAAAAACATTAAAAGATATAAAAATCATATACCTCAGACTTACTTAACCATACACCGTGACAAACACAAGTAAGTCTGGGAAGACAACGAATGATTAACCCCAAGTGTTCCATGGGGTGTATAGGCATTTAGTCTGCGGAGTTCGACCGAATCGCGTGTGCTATGCTCATTTTGTATGGTTGAGTGTAGGGGTACCTTGCCACTCAGCAACAACCCAAACACCCTGAGACTATGACTACACTACCTACTACACTTATTTGTACACTATGTACCTCCTCACCTTCTCTTGTAGTTAACTATGCTCCCCTATTTGGGGTGGTACTACTTTCTTTCTCGCTCACTTCCCATGCATTTTTAGCATTTTCTCTTACATTTTAGCAGTTTACCTACATTTTTTGCTATTTTCTACACATACTCGCACGTTTACACTATCATTTTGCACCAAAAGCTTTGACTACGCTCACCCTCGTTGACATCGTGGATGTTGTCAACACCATGCAAATCCTGGGCATTCGTTTTGGCATAATAGCTTATAAGTCCTAATTCAATTGAGAAGATTGTCTTAGGCACCCCATCTCTGTTTCTAGCAGGTCCTCACACAAATGCAGGGTCAAAGCTATGCACCCACAAACCTCTTAGTGTACTATTCTAGCCTCTTACATTTTTGGTCGCTACACTAGTAGTATGTGATGGGCAATAAAATATGTATCCCTTAGATCATTCAACATATCCAATGAAATACCCACTTATGATCCTTGGGTCTAGCTTCTTTTCTTATGGATTATAGACTCTTACTTCAGACGGGCATCCCCAAATGCGTATATATCGCAAACTTAGTTTCCAACCTTTTCATAATTCAAATGGTGTATTTGAGATAGCCTTGGTTGGAACTTAGTTTAATATATACACTATCATCTTAAGAGCTTTAGTCTACAAGGACTTAAGAAGCTTGGAGTTGCTCAACATATTCCTCACCATGTCCAACAATGTTCAATTTCTTCTTTCTGCCACACCATTCTGGTCTAGAGAACCAAGCATAAGTGTACTAGGCAAAAATTTCATGCTCTTGAAGAAACTTAGCAAATGGACCAAGTGCTTGTCCATCATCAATATATGTACCATAGTATTCACCACCTCTATCAGATCTCACAAACTTTATTTGTGATGAGTCACCATTTAGTGCACTGCGATATCGCGTACGCGATATCACAGCCTCGTCACGATATCGTGTATGCGGTATCATAGTCTATCTCCTCATCTATAAATAAGAGTTAGTTAGGAGATAGGAGCTTTTTGTCAATTTTAGTTTCTGTTTTTCCTCTCGACCCTTTTCCTCTTAGTGTATGCCTGCAGTGTGGTGAATATAATTGTATGGCATCCTTTATTCGAGTGTGACGTACTTGGACAAGCACATGACCAACAATAAAGATCAAGCTTACTTCATCATTGCAGCATTCACTTAGTTTAATCATTTAATTAATTATTATTTACTGCTTTCTTAGTTAATATCTCTCACCCTTAAACTCCTGTTAAATGCAGAATGAGTACGACTTGATTATGAGCATTTAAGTGTGACTACTTGGTAACCCAGTAGTGTACCTAGGATCTGCACTTGGTAATTCCAGTGGTAGTCATGCATGAAGTCCAAGGTGTGTACGGATAATCAAGGAACGGATGCTCATCACACTTAGGCTAGCTAGACTCTCTCTCACCCTTCCTCTCTTAACTTAGTTAATATTACCTTCCATTGCCTTTAGGAGTAGCATTAGGATTAGAAACACATCATACACCTCACTTTGGACTAAATCATATGTGACAAAGCTAATACTAGTCTAGGTGGGAAGACAGCAAACTGTGACCTAAGGCTAACTGTCTAGATGCCACAACTAGTCCGTCTACAGAGTTCAACCGGATCGCGCATGTAATTCTCGTATTTGTATGGTTGAGTGTAGGGGTATCTCGCCACTCATCATTGGTGCCATTGCCGGGGATGGTGCTAGTTATCTAGATTAGTTATATCATACAAGGTCGTTGTATAGAAATTAATGATATATCTTTTAAGAAGAAATAATTAAAAAAAAAGTCACACATAAATTCACACACAATTTTACAACCATGGCTCTCCTACAAGACTATAACAATGCCACACCTAGTGAGGAAGTTCATTGAAGAACCAATGAACTATATGACAATGAAGATTGGAGTACGCAACCCGAGGTGGGGGTTTCTTATAAACATAAACGAAAGCAACGTCATCCCAACACATGAAAGCATAACTTACCTGATGATGATGAACCCCTACTGGCCACTACAAGCTTAACGCAAATACAATAGGCTATTCAAATCTCATGTAGGCATCGTAAAGAGAGTCGTCTACCCAGGCTCGATTTAAACAACTTCCCTAATTTTTTAGGAGGCTATGACTTAGATTCGCATCAACATTTACAAGCCTTCTACAATGCCTATATGTGGAATAACATTGATAATAGATGGCAAAAACTTAAGCTCTTTCCTATGACACTCGTTGGCCAAGAAAAAGTATGGTATAGATCGTTAAAATAAAATTTAATACGACGTTGGCCAACAATGGTAGAACTCTTTAACGAAAGATATCAAATCTACGCAAGAGTGTCAACCTTGAGGAAACAAATCCAAAAGTGGAAACAAGAAAAACATGAACCCTTGGACATGGCCTCAGAAAGATATTATGCACTGTTAAACAATTGTCCAGGCCATGGGTTTTCTGACAAAAGGCTAATGTACCATATCATTGATGGGCTTCATGATAAAACAAGAGAGACCTTAGGAATGTACGTCCAAGGTCAACTATATGAACTACGAACCCATCAAGTCCAGGAGCTTATTAAGCAGGTAGCAAAAGAGGGAGGAGATATGGCTAGATGGAAGAGTGTTGAAAAACATCAATGGGACCAAAATATCAACTTAACAAAGGTCCATAATCACAAAAAGGAGAAATCAACCAATCCCAAGGTGGAAGAACCATCTTTGTCAATACAATTAGATGAAGTCGAGGCAAAGATCAATAAGATGTTGGAATGGACATATAAAAACTGTGGAGAATATATCGATATCATTGGAGATAGAGTTTTGACAACCCAAGAAACAGGACAAAGTATCAGTAGATAATCAGAAAGAAGGGATAAGGAAAATAAGAGCTCAACTACCAATCCTACGTATGAATGCAACATATGCCTGTACGATCACCCCAAGGGCCAATGCCCAATCTTATTACATGTATATGAGCATTGGGGAAACACGTTACACCCAAAGTTCGTACAGAGATACTGTGTTCGATCACAATGACAACGATCCCAGTCGTGGGGGAAGCCACCCCTAAACTGGAGACACCCTTCGTATCATCCAAACCCAAATGCTTATTTAGTCCAATACCCTATTTCTCCAATTGGGCCAACCTACTCTATCTCACCATAGTACCATTCTCCTCAATACTATCAACCCATGTCCTAAACACAACCACTGCCTTGTGTACCACACACTTCTCCTAATTTTCAATATTCTCATCCTTTCCCTCTTTCTACGTCGCCATCAACTGTTCCTAAGGTGCCTGCACCACAGCAACAACCTTCGAACGTTACTTGTGCTACGATTTCCAACAGTAGTGAGAGACCTCAGTAACATCGAAGGCATCCCTTCTTTAGAAATGACCCTAGGAAAGGACAACACAATTCCAAGGCCACTGTATCATCCAACTCATCACAAGTCCAACATTGTGGTGCATCCTTATCTTTGAACCCAACACCTCTTGTTACTTCATTAGGGCCACCAACAAACACTCCAACAACCATACGGCCTAATGAACACACCCATGGAGGGCAACATCCCAATCCTTGCATACCATCTAACGATTACAAACATCATAATGGGTCAAATCTTTACCCAAGAACCACATCTTACAAATTTCCCCACTATGCTTACTATAATCAAGTGTGTGAACCCCAATGGGGTAAGTATGGCCAAGTTTCAATATTTCCAACATGTAAGGATCCTCATCTCTCATTTATTAATCCTTGTCATCCTCAACCATTTAGTTATGGGGGATACCCCCCATTCTAATAACAAGCAGGATTAATAAATATTTTTTATTTTCTTCAATTTTATGACTTTTTGTTTTTTGATTTTTCATTTTTCAATTTCTTTTTTTGTCTTTTTGTTTCTTTTTACGCTTTTGTAAGTAATCTCATCNCGTTTTCTCTTTTTGTCTTTTTGTCTTTTTATCTTTTTATAAGTAATCTCATCTATGAATAAGACACTCATGTGGCTTGTTGGTTGAGGTGTGTCCTATGTTATCAAGTCTTGAGTGATCAATTATTTGGACAATGGGCCCATTACACCCACTCATCCATTCTACAAATAAGAGGTTTTGTTCAAGGGTACAGTGATACTCTTGACATTTTTAAAACTTAAAACTAATTTTGTGTTCATTGTATGCAGAATGAAGAAGGATCGACCAAGAGGGAATGATTAGGGTGTGATATCAAGGGGACTTGCAGATTCCCTTTAGTGACGTTTGTGGGAGTTATCATGCAACATGGTTGTACTAAGATCCTTGTAGATCTAATGAAAAATGGAAGTAAGAATAATCAAAAGGCACTTAAAAATCCAATGGTGTTCTAGGGGTTCCCATTGGAAAGACATGCACCCATGCCTGAAGGTTGGCGGCTTCTCTGGATTCATTCATTTGTAGCAAAAAACAAAAAAAAAACAAAGGAAGTGCCACAAAACAGAAATCACTCCTCCCTTGAATAAAACGCCAAGTGATCGTACACCTTGTTGTTAAGGTACTCTCGCAATTGCTCATCATGGGATGAAACAATGCAGTGTCACTGATTACAGGAATGGAATTGGTCCTGATCTTGGAATGACGGGTTAATGACACATTAATCATGCTGTACATGCAGGATTCATTGTGCCCTGGGTCAGTTACCTCATGTCCCAATCTCTACGATCCCTTCTCTAGGTCGTCTCATCTCACTGTTCGTGTAATTGTAGTTCGTGTCTCGTATAGCGTAGAATTCTTACCTCATCTTGATGATATTCACATGTGTGTGTTTTATGAAATTAGTGTGGATTACATTTAACCCTTCGAGTGCCCACGGACACTTCAAGTGTGGTTACATAAGGGCATTATAGGTTGAAACCTGCTTTGGGGAGGATCCACTTGTGTAATCTTTTGTAATTCTCACTTATGACATAGCTCACACACACCATTTCTCACCCTCAGCATATTTTTCAAATAATTTTCTTTCCCTACTACTATCCCTCTAAATAATAACATTCTTGTGTACCATTACATGACCTTTTTCTCTACCACCCAAGGTCTTTCTTGATAAAACTCACAGATCATTATTCGTGCCTTCTAAACCATCTAATTACCCTAGAATCCTTTAACACCTGCCACGTGTCCTGGATTTCCATTTTTAATTCCAAAAAAAAACCTTCAAATTTTGGTATTTTTGTTGTGCCTCATGTTACTAGGGTCGTGATATCGTGTACGCAATATCGCAGTCGACACGATGTATCATACGCGATATCGCATCGCGTCCACCTATATATAGGTGACCCCCCCCCCCCTGCAACACTTAGCTTCATTTTTCACACATCACACAAGGGAGTTTTTCAAATTTTTTTCTCTACGACTTGTGAGTGTGACACCCTTGCTTTTCTACCTATATCTCGCTCACTGGTACTCCGATTTTAATTTCGTCTGAACTTGCTTAAAGCCGGAGTGTTCAGCTTAGTCGTGGGGGAGGGACACCTACTAAATAGCACCTAACTTTTTTGAAATTTATCATCGCCCAAAGGACATTATCAACAGTAATTAACTATAAAATTTAGAATAATTGTGCCAAAAATAATTTAATCCCTTTAGGTACACTGGGAAATTAAAATTGAAAACCACCTAAGTAAAACGGACTCATTATTACAATCTTTTGGGCAATATCACATGGAGATAAAATAAATTAATTAACTAAGACAAGCAGTAAGGTATAACTTAACTTCAAAAACAACCTTACTAATGCTTGACCCCATGTGATTGCAGATGGCCCCAAAACGTGGACAATAGGAAAGTCCTACTGAAGGTGGAAGCAAACGACCTAGGAGAGGTGAAGGACAAGTCCCTGCCGGACAACATGCAAAACATGAGGAATAATCATTTAGCATTCATCAAGAGGACCCTCCTACCATATAGTCCGGGTAGGCAAAAGGAGTAGCTACGACAGCGCCTGAACAGGGACAACATCTAACATTGCCCTAAGAGTGTGTTCAGGCCATCCACAAAAATTCCACATTCACTACGGTTATTGTGGAATTAAACTTTGAATCTTTTGCAAAGTTCGCTCCTAAGGCTATTAGGGATCACCTCACAGGGTCTCTCTTATGGCCTACCCTCTCTGAAAGCGGTGCTTGGTACCTAGGGGAGACGTACCAATCCTAGCACAACAAGGAACAAGGCACCACCATCAATATTTGTGGTGTGACAATCGATTTCTCCACGCAGGCCATTTCGGAAGTATTAAACCTTTCGAATACAAGGCCCAAGGTTGCTCATTTATCCACCCGTTCTGACCCCGATGTGTGACAAGATTGGTTGGAAAGGGCATATGGTAGAGATAAGACATTTGGTGAGTTGACAACAGAGGAGAGGATCTATTTCAAAATTGGAACTTATCATCTCTTCCCCACGAAGGGCTTAAAAAGAATATCAATGTATGCGGCAAGAGGATGTGCAATGCTGATGGGAAAGGTTAATGCTAACCTGCCCCATCTATACTTAACGGAGATCCTGAAGCGGTTTGAGGAATGGAAGACAAGGAAGCTTGCCTTACCCTTTCCTTATCTTATCAGAAAGCTATGACGATGTGCTGGTATCAGGGGTTACACCAATGATGTCCTCTGAAAAGCCCAAAATGCTTCATATGCGAAACTGTTAAAGCCACCAACCATAAGGAAAATCACTAGTGAGATGCTAGGGGCAGAAGAAGAAGAAGAACAGATGACTGGACCAACTGCAACTCAACTTGTAGGACCCAGCCAACCTCCAAGTATAGGACCCAGTCAACAACAGGAAGCAGGGCCTAGCACGGGCCAGGATCAGCCGCCACTATCGTAAGATTATAGATCGTTGATGAGCCATCTTAGGGCCATCATTGAGACAGTTAGTTGGGGAAGTCGTGATGACGCAAATCTCTTCCGCATCATTGATGATGCCATACAGCCCACATTTTCTTTGGATCGCACAAGGGGTGAAATGTCTATTCATACAGGAGGAGGGGAAAGTACTTGGTCACAACAGATCTCAGGAAACGCAGCATCTTTCCAAGTGCAATTAGAAACTGGTGAAGGGTCCACTGTGGTGGTCATGCAACACCAATATGTCGCAAGAGCTACAGAAGTGGTTGCAGATCACATCAAGGAATCGTTCAATGTACCTATTGTGCCACCAACAGATCTCATAGAAGCATGAGATGCTCAAACTTTGACCGGAACCTCAATGACTCCTACAGAACATAAGGATGCACTTGATCGATTGCTACAAACAGGACAAGTAATGATGTCTCTATTTGACATCCCTCAAGATGTTACAGCAATTTAGAAAAACCTCATTTCCATGAAGGGGAAGGTGGTCTTAACAGAAGTGAGGGCCTAGCATGTTGAAGCAGAAGTGCAAAAATTGCAAGAGTAGCTCGTGGCC
The DNA here is from genome assembly GCA_015680685.1 of Gnetum montanum. Classification (NCBI taxonomy): domain Eukaryota; kingdom Viridiplantae; phylum Streptophyta; class Gnetopsida; order Gnetales; family Gnetaceae; genus Gnetum; species Gnetum montanum. The sequence continues at coordinate 299,621 of MNCI01037811.1, forward strand.
CTACAAGCAGCATAGCAGGACCCTTTGCAATTTGTTCCTGCAGACCAACTAGATAATTTTAGAACTGAGCAACTAACCAAGTTATTAACGGAGAATAAAAAGGTGGTTGAAGAAAAATAGAAGGTTGTTTGGGATGCCTCTGTAGCACAAGCGCAAACTCATGTGCATCTCAAAGCACTTAATGCCTTCTAGGAGGAAAATAAACAGCTTGTTGCCAACAACCTTCGGTTGACCTCTATAGAAAAGCAAAAGAATGTTCTCAAAGAACATTTTCATCAGTTGCGAGAACAGTTCATCCTAGTCAACCAAAACATAAGGCGTTTAGCCAGGGAGAATCGAACCCTCTCAATGGAGGAGGTACGGGCAATCCGTCAAAAGACAACTATTGAAATAAGCACGTGGCAAAATGAGGCTAAACGGCATGAAAAGCTAAAGGATCACTTCCGAGACTAAGTGGGAATGTACAAACAGATCCTTGAGAAGGAGATCCATATGGCCAAGGCCTACATCAATGCTATCAGTGCTCAACACACTAACTGGCGGACCATATTGGACACATATGCCTTTGCCCACCAAGCGAAAGTTAAGAACCGAGACCTGTAGATTCAGGATCTGACAGAATACATAGAGTTGGCAAACCTGCGGTATGCCAACCTTACCATGTTAACAGTGGGGCGCCTGAGAACAGAGCTCGAGCAACAGGTAGCTGCAACCTATGTTAAATATGAAGCAGAATTTGCAAAATGCAAGAAGTTGTTGGAAAAATTGGAGATCGCAAATTCTGAACTTGAGGTGGTGAAAGCAAGCTACCAAGGACAAAAAGGTATCACAACAAATTTGGCTCAATGGCTTGCAGATTTTCAAGAATACATGGATAAAGCCAGAGCCTACAAGGAGGAACGACAGGTATTTGTGGCATGGTATGTCAAGGCAAATCAAATGTTTCTACAACTACCTTGCCCATGGGAGGTGCCAACTCCATCAAACATTAGAACATTAGCATGGATGGCACAGGATCCCCGGATCGAAGAGGAGAAACTCCAGGCCATCCTTCAACGTCATCAAGTCCAAAGACCTGGAGCACAAGATAAGGGCAAAGCACCTATGGAGTAGCCACCGCCACCATGAACTACATGAGTTCCACAAATTTTGTAGTTGTAGCACATTCTTTGTGTTGTGTCTTAATTTTGTTTTCATTCCACACTGCGGCATAAACCCATTTTCACCATCCAATAATCTCATACCTATCCATTGTGTAATCACTGTAACTCGAGGATGAGTTTTCATTCAGTCGTGAGGGTATGATGAGTCGCCATTTAGTGCACAGCAATACTGCGTATGCGATATCGTAGTCTGTCTCCTCATCTATAAATAAGAGGAGTCAATTAGGAGATAGGAGCTTTTTGTCAGTTTTAGTTTAAGTGTTAAGTTTTTGTTTTTGTTTTTCCTCTCAGTGTATGCCCGCAGTGTGGTGAATGTAATTGTATGGCATCCTTTATTCGAGTGTGACATACTTGGACACACACATGACCGACAATAAAGATCGAGATTACTTCATCATTGCAACATTCACTTAGTTTAATCATTTAATTAATTGTTATTTACTTCTTTCTTAGTTAATATCTCTCACCCTTAAACTCTTGTTAAACGCGGAATGAGTATGACTTGATTACAAACATTTAAGTGTGACTACTTGGTAACCCAATAGCGTACCTAGGATATGCGCGTGGTAATCCCAGTGGTAGTCGTGCACGAAGTCCAAGGTGTGTACGGATAATTGAGGAATGGATGCTCATCACACTTAGGCTAGCTAGACTCTCTCTCACCCTTCCTCTCTTAGCTTAGTTAATATTACCTTCCATTGCCTTCAGGAGTAGCATTAGGATTAGAAACACATCATACACCTCACTTTGTACTAAACCATACGTGACAAAGCTAATACTAGTCCAAACAGCGAACTACGACCTAAGGCTAACTGTCTAAATGCCACAACTAGTTCGTCTATGGAGTTCGACCAGATCGTGCGTGTACCGCTCGTATTCATATGGTTGAGTGTAGGGGTATCTCGCCACTCATCCATTTGCTTATCGCATTATTTCTCTACTTTAACCTTAAACACCTTAAAGGCATATAAAGCTTCGCTCTTGTTATGAAGCAGGTGGTTCATCCTTACAAATAGCATAATCAATATCCATCTAGCCTAAATGAAGAAGAATTCTCTCCTTCCACACCTAATAATTATCACCCTTTAATTCAAGAATGTCACATTTAAAATCAAATAGCTTACAGGTTGTACAACTACATAATTAAACATGCTTATGTCACTAAATTTGAGGTTAACATACCATAAGACATGTTTACCAATGTAAATCATGTAAAAATATAAATCAAATGACATAAAATTGCCTATGGGCTAAATTTTAATTCAAACATATTCATATATCCTTATGATGAAACTGTTGAATTATATTCCTTTTCTTAATCCTTGTTGGCAAATTAAAAAAATAATTTAACATATCATCCTAATGAATCATATTAAATATAATAAAATTCTTGTGGGATAAAGTTTATTATATTACATATAATTAATCACAATTTAATTTTCCATATGTGATCCAAAACTTTTAACATTTTTGCACAATTAGAGATGTTGTGGCTACTCTTTAATCGTACAAGAAAAAAGATCACAAGTTACAATTTTATGCAGGAAAAACTATGCATTACTAAATTTTTAATATTTTTTAAATAAAGCAACTTTATGCACACAACCAATGCTTTGCAGAAAGGACCCACACAACCAATGGTGAGTAATTTTACAGGGACACCCATCATAATCATAAACAAGCCTTCCACTTACTAACCGATAATGGCATCAACACAAAGACAAAGATGAAGCTCCCATACCAAATGTAAATCAAAATTTGTGGAATGCACAAGAAATTTACATTCATAGATAACCAAAAATGCACAATGCGGAAACAAATGGAACTAACCTTCAACCATTGATGCCTTGAATTAAACTTAGCATTGGAAATTTTCTTTCACACGGGCACTTTACAACAATGAATTTAGAGGCTACAAAAATTGGTTACCATGAGAAATTAGAAACAACCCAATACCAATAGTGTAAAAAACATGCGTTACCATGGAGACTTATACGTTACGTAACGCATAAAAACGCATTAGTGGACACGGAGGCCACCTAATGCGTTAACTAATGCGTAAAAACGCGTTAACATGTAACGCATGCTACAGTTACCTGTTGCTATTCGAAATATTTTAAAATTTTACAACCTTTGAAGGCTTCGTCGTACCGGCAACTTTGAAACTGTTAATAAGAGCACCTTATTCATTTAAATGCGTCATGTGTTCATGCTTTCATCATGTGCAACGTATACACTTTCTTTGTTGTATACAATTCTGAAACAGGCACCCCAGCTGCAAGATTTGACCTGTTCTTCCTGGTTTCTGTTTATGTACCTTATTTTCAATAAAATAGATGCCACATACTTTTTAAGACACGTTTGCTGGTCCCATTTTGTAAACCTTTGCGCAATACGACAAGACAGCACAGCACGCCTGTCATTCATTCAGTCATTCATTCAACACTTAGCAGGACCACAGGATCGCCTTTTATGCGTAAACAAAATCCCCTACTGGAATTTCAATAATAATGTAGGGAAAGATATATCAACCTGATCTACCATATTCCTCAAAGCTTGAGCAAAACGTTTATTTTTCAGGGTGAGCGGTTTACCTGATGTTATATTTCTTCCTTTCTTTTTTCTTCTTTTCCCTGTTCAAGTGACGTGTATCGTTTTACAGCCAGAAAGAAGAAGCCACCTGGTCTGATTTAACCATAACCATCGATGGAAGAATTTGGCTTGTGCGATGAAAACTCTAAAACGCAAAAAAGGTTTCTGCAGTGTAATTCTAAATGCCGGCAGTGTGGAATAGTGATGGGTTATTTACAGCAGGGCTGTATTATGGCATAGAGCTTTATATCTATGACGTGTCAATAGCAAATCATTTTCCGCCATGGTTTAACTGATCTACTGAAATTGAGTGATTCAAAGTGACGAGGCAAATGTTAGGTTCAAAGTGGGCACAAACAAACAAAATATGACGCTGGGCTGACATTTTAAGTTATTTGTCAGTCTATGCTTTTCATACTATGATGTTACGCTGATATTTAAGCTTCTGCTTCTCAGTTTATAAGTTTCACACTACGATGTTATGCTGATATCCAAGGTATTTGTCGGATTATAGGTTTTTAGGGTATCGTAGTTATCTTTTTGAATTCACGTTGATATATACCCCAAAGCTAAAGCTGGCAACTTAAGATTAAGTATGATTTAGTGAAGGAGTTTTATAGTTCAAGAAATGGATTATTCACATAGGTGCTACGTAATTTCTTAAAATGATCAAACATATAATTTCAAGTACTTGGAAGAAATGTACAAAGAAAGACATATTTTTCCTTGAATAGTATGAGAATGTCTTAATTCAATGACAAACTATTTACCTGTAGCTAGTACATAATTATTAAAGCACAAACAAATCTTGTCATTTGATAGTTTAAAGAGGTAGATGGCTAAGATTCCTTGTTAATAATGAATATGCCAATTGTGCAACCAATATAGTTTTAAAATTAAGCCAACCTTTTTATTAATGTTGTTGATTTATTCCAAGTCCTACGAAATCACTTAGTAATTTGCTTCAAAACTATTTTCAAAACTCATAGTACCTTGTTCTTTTATAAGTTTTTTTTTTTTGGGTCCATTTTGAATGTATATCTTCTTAGAGAGATGACCCTTGTTTGATTTCTTAAGTATTATTTTTTGTTTGCTTAGTTAATATGGTTGTCATCTACCAATTTGGCTGAAATATAAAATAATTTTATTTAATTTTTAATTCAATTTCATCATAAATTTATTTCCATCTCTCATAATAAACCTCAAAGCTAATAATTATTTGATTTAATTTAATTGCTTGTGTCAATTTAGTTAAGATGAGCACCAATATTTTACATCTCTAAATTGCCATTTGGTGATACCAATTTTACTTACCTAACAGAACAATTTCACCGTCAGAATAAAAGGGAAAAAGAAATGCAAAAATCTAAAGCATATCTATGCTGATTTCAGACTTCATTAAAAAAACCTAAGAGCAAAGCTGAAAAGGTCCATCTTAGCTGATGTGACTCTTGATTATGCCAACGCATGCGTACAATACCTGATGGGACCATTGCTGTTATAGGACGCCGGTTAGGCTACGAACCTTTTTTAGTACGTCTTCCTCTCAAACTCGGGAAAAATTGATATCACCGTAAAGCAAATTTGAGATAAACGTTGAAACTGATGGTAATTTTTATTAGTAAAATTTAATTAAACCATCAACATATTTGATTTTTCTTATAAATAAAATTAAAATTAGAGAAAAGTCCAAATAAAATGGAAGTAAGGTTGAGAAAAAAGGGTTTAACGTTTTCGTAAAATTGCTATGAAATTGGTTAGGATTTGTTGGGGCTTTCAGTTGTGTGTTTCTAAATGGCTTTTGTGTGCCCCCGGAATCATGGCCATGGTAGCGGTACCGTTTTCCAAAACGCAGACAGAGAAGACGATGATGATGCCTTCTTGTGCTTGGCCTCTATTTTAATGGCTTGGCCTTCAGCTGCGCCGGAATCAGGGATATCGCTGCAGTGACGGTACACATCCCAGTACGATTGGGAATTCCAGGGTCTTGTAAATTATAAATGTATGTTTCCCCGAGAAATTTGGTATTTTACCTGTATATAAAATTTTTTTAAATGGTCTGAGAATCCGCATACGGTTATTTTCAAAATTCCAGGCCTGCAGCCCAGACTCGCAGTAATACGTTCGTCGCCACTCATCATTGGAGATCCTTCCATGTTTATAAATAAATTGGAGATCCTTCCATGTTTATAAATAAATAAGATCGTGGGAGAGTCACACAGCCACAGATACGGGTTTTGGCCTGATAGCTCTATTTCGCAGTTTTGTTTTACTAGGAAGCATTGAATTATAAACATGTATTTACGCGTCAAATCTTAAGATGTATCTACGCGTCAATTATTTTTTAGCGCGATAAGTCCAGGTATTCTCCGATGTTTCAATTATTTTACGATGTTTCAATTATTTTAGATTAAGCAGGCAAGTGTCTGGTATTTTTATTCTCAACCCGTCATCGTTGCAATCGATTGCCAAGGTCACGCGTGAAATTCAATGAAGAATTGCTGTAACATCACATTTCCGTCTACACGAAGACTTTTCGTGGTAACAACGACATTCAAATTGTTCTCTCTTTATAAGCATTGTTTTTCAGAACCGTGAAAATTAACAAAAAATTCCAAGAACAATGATGCGGAGCGGCACATCAGTTTTTTCAGGACAGTGAAAAGTAAAGTTGCAGGCCGTAGACGCGGAGCTTGCACGACACTGGACCAAAGTCCACCTGGCCGGTGCTGGTGGTACTCCCAATCCCTGTTTGACACGTGAGCATTATAAAACATTGATATATCGTCGATTTAAAAAATCCGAGACACCAAATGTCTTTGTCTCACCAACAGTGGATTACTTGGGATATGTTCGAAAACTTGTACGGGGCTTCCGGAACTATGCACCATTGACTGGACAGCCTTTACCACTTCATTCATCAACTTGCATTTGGATGCTTCGGTTCCTAGTCTCTTCCATGGTCTTCAATGGACTAATGGATCAGACCTTTTACCTTATAAACCACATGTGCCCTTTCAGTTGTTGCATGATTCCTCTATGATTGTTAATCGCTACAATCGATCATGGCACAAAGAAGAGTCTGAACAGTTTTGGCTCTCCCTCTTCTCACGAGTTTGAAGCCTTCCGACTCTTCCAAAAATTAAACAATTTCTTTGATGCCTCCTTCATCAAGGCCTACTTATCGGCAAACGTCGTGAATACCTTGGGATTCCAAATCCTAATTGCCCTCTCTAGTGCCAATCCTGATGATTTTGTCCCCATTTTTTGGCATTGCCCTTTAGCTCAGTCTTTATGGGAGTGGGTTTCTAAAGTTTTCCCTTTGTCCAAGTTTTCCTATGAGGATATCTTGTTCGGCTTTTTGGCCACCCCCTCTGACCTTCAGTTTCTTTGAAAAGTTATTAGGCCCCTCGTTCTTTACTATATATGGAAACGCAGATGCACTGCTATTTTTCTAGAACACTAATTCGTCCAACTCTAACCATTTAACTATTATGGAAAAATTTCAAATTCTTTGCCTTGTGCATTTCCAAATTTTATCTCATACTTGTAAGTTAAAGTTGGATACTAATTAGATGTTTTATTGTTTGCAGCCTTGGAGCAGACACACCAATCCGTGGACTCTTTCCAATCTCGATAAGCTACATTGCAGTGCGTGATCATAATTTTGAGCATTTTTAGCTCTCTATTGTTTTCCTCGTCTTATTAACTTGCAGTTCTTATTGATTCCCAGCTTGAGGTTGCTCTTTGGAATGTACTCCCACACCCTCTGAAGGATTATGTATCAACATGTTTTTCTTCAACATCCGCATTTGTCATTGTTCTTCTCCCTATTTAACCATCAATATGTATGTTCAGATGTTGATTATGTACTTAATCTCATTTAATTAATAAAATTCTCTTTTTGGGATCCGACACCCCCCAAATATTTTGAAGTCGCTTGTGAGCAGTGATCAGCGTGAAGATTGCAGAGGAAAGAAGAAGAAGAAGCAGCCACCAACAAACAAACACAGAACAAGAATGGAGAATTTGGGCGAAGCAGCTGCAGTGGTTAAACCGGAAGTGAAGGTTCGGTACACGCAGTTATTTATCAATGGAGAATTCGTGGATCCCGTCAATGGCGGCACTTTCGAAACCCTGGATCCGCGCACCGGCGAAGCCATTGCCCGCATCGCAGAGGCCTCCAAAGACGACGTTGACAGGGCCGTCAACGCCGCCCGCGAAGCTTTCGATCACGGCCCGTGGCCGCGGCTGCCTGGAATTGTATTTACAACTCTTTTTGCTATATAATTGTTCTCAATCTCTCTCTCTCTGTTTCGTTCTTCAGCTGAGCTTCAGCAGGTAACCGTTTGTTAGTTAGTTTTGTATTGAAGTAGTTTTGATTGTGATTGATTTTTGCTGTGGCAGACCAGAGCGCGCATTCTTCACAAGCTTGCAGATCTGGTGGAGCAGCATTCCGAGGAGCTGGCCGTGCTCGAGTCATGGGACGCCGGCAAACCCCTGCAAATGTCCCGGAATGTCGATATTCCTTGTTCCCTGGAAATTCTCAGATACTTCGCAGGTACAGCTCAATTTTTCGTCAGCAACATTTGTTTTCAGAACTTATCTTCAGAGGTAATAAGCTTTCAATTTCATCTTCAGATTTTGGTGTCAAGATATTTATGTTGCTCCATCTGGAATTTGCAGGATGGGCAGACAAGATTCACGGGCAAACGTGCAAGATGGAGGGTCCATTCCAGGCGTACACTCTGCAGGAACCCATTGGTGTTGTGGGTCAAATAATCCCCTGGAACTTCCCGCTGGTCATGTTCTTCTACAAAATCAGCCCCGCTTTGGCCTGCGGCTGCACAGTGGTCATCAAACCCGCCGAGCAGACCCCTCTCACCGCTCTTTACTGCGCTCATCTCAGTAAAGAGGTCACAACACCAGATTGCAATTTTATATTACTGTTAAGTCATTGCAATATAGGATGGTTTTGTGCAACAAAGACATCCAACAGACATTCCATACTTCATTGGTGCACCGTGCACTGTAGAATTCTGTTTTCATTTCAGTTGAATTGCAGGCGGGACAAGTCTGCCTGACCAGTTTCGCGTGGGTTGAATTGCAGGCAGGAATCCCTGCAGGTGCTCTTAACGTCATCACCGGCTACGGAGTTCCTACAGGGGAAGCCATTGCAAGCCACATGGGAATTGACAAGGTACCTGAAATCGCATATCTTATTCCAGGTTAAGAGTTGTTACGCCTCTTGGATGGAAACAATTTTGAGAATCAATAAAACTATTGAACAGTTTACAGGAGTTTCCAAGTTAGATGAAATCCCACAAGGTCTTTACTGCGCATTTATTGTATGTTGCTAATAATGTATCAGCTTTCAGATTCCATGGTGTCTTTGAATATATTGAAGATAGCTGTTGAACATGGTGCTGCTGCTTCGGGTGCAGGTGGCGTTTACGGGATCGACAGAGGTGGGGAGATTAATTCTGGAGGCTTCTGCAAAGAGCAACATGAAGCCAGTGACGCTGGAGATGGGCGGCAAGTGTCCCCTCATAATCATGGACGATGCAGACTTGGATGAAGCCGTTCACCTCGCCGATATCGGCATCTACAGTAACATGGTACGTTAGTGTAGCGACAAATAATTACTTGCTGTATCCCCTGTTTTCAGTCGTTTCTTTTTTCACCGGGAGGCTCAGCCACAGCCAGTGAAGCCGTCAGTTTCTTACCAACAAAATTCCTCAGAACTTCTTACTGTCCTTCAATTTTCTAGGAAGGGTAAACGCTAACCCTGCCTTTCACCGTTGTTAGATAAACTTTTAAAAGAAATCTTTGAAAATGTCCTTTTATAAAAACAATTTGGATTGGATTTCAAACTCGGAAAAATCGTCTTTGCTAGGTGCCGGTATCTTCATCGGATATTCTTATCCCAATATCCTTTGTTTTAATTGTTGGCGTGTACAGGGGCAAGTGTGTGTGGCAAGCTCACGTGTATTCGTTCAAGAAAAAATTTACGATGAGTTCGTGAAGAAAGCCACAGTCTTGGCTCGTCAACGAGTTGTGGGCGACCCATTCAAGCCTGGAGTTGTGCACGGTCCACAGGTACAGACATTCTATACTCATTTTATTTCTATCTTTAACCTGTCTAAATACTCCCCAAATTCTGCCCTGGAGTGGCCACTTTTGTACGGTACCAAAAACTTCTGGTTAATGAAAAAATTAATGCTTATACTGCAGGTGGATAAGGCGCAGTATGACAAAGTGCTCAAGTACATTGAATATGGAAAGCAGGGGGGGGCCAAGCTGGAGACAGGTGGCAACACATGGGGCGACAAAGGATTCTACATCGAACCTACAATCTTCTCCCATGTTAAGGCAGGTGTTATATATATATATATGTGAAATGAAATGAAACGTTATTATGTCTCCAGGTTATATATATATATGTGAAATGAAATGAAACGTTATTATGTCTCCAGGATCTATAAATATATAAGCACATTTGGAATCTTTGTCGACCTCCTTTTTAATCCATACTAACATCATTCTCCGGGTCTTTGTCCCAAGAAAATAGTCCTTTAAATAGTTTTCTTTTCCCCATTTCACCTTTACAAAGCCTTGGATCTTTGTTTATTTGCAATTTTTGGTCTCCTTTTCAATGACTTTTTCCCCATTTCATCTTTAATCTTCCTTTGCATGATATTCTTGGACTAAATGATGTGGCAACTTTTTTTCAACAAGTTCATAATGCAATGTCTGTCCTATTCACTAGTCCAAACCATCTAAGATACCAGTACTGCAACGAATATGAAATAAAGGTCACTCCAAGTCTTCCTTAAATGTCTGTATTGTGCAATTTATCTCTTATGGTGATCTGTGTTGTGCAGTTTATCTGTGTTGGTAACATTAAATGACCATCTAAACATTGGCATTTTTGACACACTAATTTATTATTAATATCTCTTTTACAGTAAGTTTCCTTCCGTTGTCCTGTAAAATAAAATTTGGTACAGAAAATACTATTAACCCATCTCTGTTTTGACCATGCTACCTAAATATTTTTATCAATTTTACCATCGCTAACGGTCTTCAAATTTGCCTAAATAATTACCCATGCAGGACGACATGAAAATTGCCCAGGATGAGATTTTCGGGCCCGTCATGTCGGTTCTTCCATTCAAGTAAGTACTCGCCTGCTCCATGATTTTGTGTTTCAGTCCGTTTCTGAATTTCAGTTAGGTACAATGAAGTAACCAAGTCATTGTGAATGAATGAATGAATGAATTCAGAACGATAGAGGAGGCGATAGAGAGGGCGAATAACACAATGTATGGACTTGGGGCGGTAGTGGTGACCCGGGACATGGACGTGGCAATCAGGATGTCCAGATCGCTCAAGGCAGGCATGGTGTGGATCAACTGTCCCATGATCATTGGAGCCGACACCCCATTCGGGGGCTACAAAATGAGCGGCATCGGCCGCGAAAATGGTAGCTACGGCCTTTCTCACTACCTCAACGTCAAAACCGTCGTCATGCCGCTTAAGGACTCTCCTTGGCTCTAAACCAGCAATTTGGAGAGGATTTAAAAAAAAACACGGCTCCTGCCTCTTCGTTTGTCCAAATTTTAAACCCGATTGCATGCATGAAGTTCATGTTTGTGAAGTAGCCGAAGGTTGCAAATTTCATGCCCTTTTCTTCTTCGGCTTCTTGTATTCCGTAAATTACTTATTTACTTTTTTTACTTCAAAGTACTTTATGTTGTTGTTGTTGTTGGTGCGTAAACATGCTGCCCTCCCCCACTCCTCCAACACGTCTCATGCGCCCTGTACACATCATACCAATAGTAGCCCACCCCACTGTGCCGTATTTGCAAGTGAGAGTTGCGTATTAAAGTGGGATGAGAAATTTGTTGGATTCTTGTGCTCATTTTATGTGCTGCGTGACCATTCAATAGAATGAATGGTAGGTGGATTCTGTTCAGCGTGTCCATGATTGCAAGTTGGAGATGCTTAATCCGATATGATTTTGGCATTGTCGGTAGGCGCACGGTACAAAGCCTAACAAATTGACGCTCCGGGCCCTTGCACTTTACAGTGATCCTATTCATTCTTGATTTCACGTCAGGAAATGTTTAAACTTTAATAAGGAATCCCTATCAGATTCAGAATGTAAAAATATGCACTTTGTGTAGCCAATGTAGCGTTTTTCAACCCCGATAATCATCATCGCTTTAACGATCAATCCCCGCCTACACCGCGTTAGATTTTGGATAGATAGAATTTAATAAAACGGTAAAGATTTTAGGAAGGGATTATCATTTGGGGTAATGGTAATGAGTTTATGACCTTGCCTTAGCAAGATGAGTATGGTTTTAATAATTTTCCAATGCGACCCTAACCACTTGCCCTTGTATTTATTTACTTCTGAAAACATCCTAGCAAGATATATTTTGCAACTCTTTAAACTAAGAGTCAAACTATGTTAAACATATGTTTATGATTTTCCTTTGCATCATGCAAACTGAGGTGAGAGAGAAAATTGTGGCATAGCTTCTTTGCTTGTTGTGTGATTAAAGATAATATAAAAGGGCAACACAATTGGAAGTTTAAAATTCTAGTAGTCATAACTTTGACATTCTTTGACTTTAAAAAGATGTCAAGGTCAACATTTACCTATTCTTAAAAAGTATCATTAATATTTCAACAATCTAAATAATTATTTATTACTAATAAACATTAAAATGGAAAATGGGGGTTGGGCTAGGGGGTGATAGGTAGTATCAAACCATAAAAATAACATAATGTTAAAAATATAAACAGAGGCCATTAACATATCTTATCAATACCAAAAAAGCTCCAAAGACAATATAAAGGAAAGGCCTAACTATTTTGGGGATGCTTTTGTGATTTTCATCCTTACAACTAATCCTTAAAACCTCCTCACTAGGGTAGGAAAAGGATCAAGCTTTGGTCTTTTTCAAAAACAACCTCATGAGTTTCACTTCTTCTTAAAGGCTTTCTTGTTAATAGCCAAGGAGAGAGACAAACAATAACACCAAGGTTTAAGCATAAGTTAAGCAAAGTTTCTATCAACATTGTTGGTCCAAGGTTCCATGAGCTAAAGATGATTGTTAACCTTCATTAAAGCACTGCTAGATTGAGACTTCACTTGAAAAATAACAAGTTGAATAATGTTGATTTTTTGAAACATAGTGAACTTATCATGGAGAGTGGCATGATTGTAAAAAAAATATCATATCTATGTTTCCAAATAGCATGCAAAATGTAAAGCTGCAAGTAGTTTTAAATAAAAAGCAACTCCTTAGAAAGAGGAGAAGCATCTCCAAGAAGAGCACAGCTTCTTTCCAATGAGGAAAGAAATCATTAATAGCAAGAGAAGCCCAATTCTAAGCATGCATGGAAAAAATGAAATTGTAAAAGGAATGAAGAAACTCATTATCTAAAATAGAAAATACAAGTTTCTTAGCCTAAATTTAATATACCATAGGACTCCATATTATTATGCATTACTTTACACCCAACGTTGTTAGGTTCAAAACCTACCATTAGTACCCTAAGCTTGGAGGCAATATTCTAGGCATATTGAATTGCCTTTGCCATCAAAAAAATTTATTAACTTGGTTTATAATAAAAGGATAAAATTTATTCAAAGGTCCATCTATTTTCTTATTTATATTTTTATTTATTTTAAATTCAAATGATACTTTTTGAAATTTCAAAGCATTATATTGACACCTTTTAATTTTTTAAAAGAGTTTTGATGATGCCTCACATTTAAAAATTAGTGTATTTTACGATAAAATCATGCATAAACACCTAAAAAGGTGTCAAATTTTAAACATGATGGGTGCTAAAGGGTTCATTCTTTAAGAGATGACATCACTTAATGATAACACAAATAGAAATTATGTGTTTTTATAACTAGTCACATTAAAAGTATTTAAGATTCAAAGGCTACTACTTTATTATTCACATTTGGTGTAGGCACACCTCTTCCAATCCCCTTATTTCTTCCATATAGATGGCTTTTGTAGGTTTTGGTTATTGTGGAAATGTCTTGCAAGTCCAAGAGACATCCTAGCGAAGAGCTGAGCTTTTGTAGGAGACATGTGGCATACTGAGAAGACATCTCACTCAAATTGATGAGACATCTCCCTCACACTTAAGATGTCTTAGGTGAGATGTCCCCCTCATACTTAAGATGTCTTAGATGAAGTGGAGATGTCTCTCTTGCATGATGAAATTTACAATGAGACGTTTAGGAAAATCCTGAGATGATCATTATGGCCAAAAAAAAAAAAACATTCAAGGTGATGCTTCCAAAGTGGAAAATAATTGAGAAAAGAGGAGAAAAAATAGAAACAAATAGGAATCTTCAAGTTGAGCTTGGGAAAATATTTCTAGGTTTTTTGTCTTGGCTCTCCAATAAATATTGATGTTATTTCATGTTTTGTAGGATCATGAGATGATGAGATGAGGTTGGCAAGAGATGTCATGAGAGCACATTATGTGAGTACATGATTGAGGTTACAACTCAAGGTTAATTAGGTGTGTGTATTTGGCCTACATGTTCTTGTATCCTTGCCTATGTGTTGAAATCTCAATCTTGAGTTGCGGAAGAGATTCTCCTTCGATTGTGCCTTACATTAAGGACAATCACTATGTAGTTGTAGAGCCTCATGCTCTACAAGATTATTGAGTGTTTGTGAGGTATTGGATGTTGTGGGTTGTAGAACTTGGATTGTAATCTTCTTTACATTAATTGAAGATTGCTAATTTTATTATTTTCTAGAATATTTATTTTATCTTCTTAGTAACTAGATTTGGTAGGTGTGTTTGAACGATTTAAAATATAAAAAGTGATCTACCCAAAGATTGGTATTGGAGCATTAGGTTGATTATTGCTTGAGAATTTGGTTGTAGATTTTTTTTTGTCAATTTCAGATGATGCTTAAGAAGAAATAGGTGCAAGCCGTGAACAAAGACATGGAGAGTATGAAGTCTACCTTTTAATTAATGATTGCTTGATTGGATGAGATCAATGCGAAGGAAGACAAGAATGTAGGTCATAGCCATATTCAAACTCATGGAGGTCATGATCATTCACATTTGGATGATGAAGAAGTTTCTTAGCCAAGTGGAGGGGGACCAAATGAGGAGAAAGAACATTCTAGCTATGGAAGTGTAGGAACTCATCAACTTATGATTCCAATGGGGGGAATCTAGTTCCTCATAGTAGAGTTTTGAGAGCTCCATCAATGGCCATTACTTATCATGAAAAACTTGATGATGAAGATGAAGCAAGGCTTGCTAGAGCATTTAAAAATGCTACCAGACTTCCATATATAAGACTTTTAACGATGTAGATGGTACCAATGTTTTTGCAAGTTGGTTGAAGGAGCTTAATAAGCATTTTGAGTTGGAAGAGGTACTAAATCAATTAAGCATACCTATCGTTGAATCCAGATTAGAAGCTATGACTTCTACTTAATGGGAGAAAGAATTCCAAGGGTATGAAAGGTAAAATGATCAACCTATCAGAGATTGAAATTTGATGAAATATAAGTTGAGGAGAAAATTTACATAGTGTACATAGGTAAGAGATAATCATGATTTTGAAATTCCTAAGGTAAGGTGACAAATATGTCGATGAGATTTACATCAAATTGTGTGAATTATTCCATCAAGCTAAGATAAATTTAAAGGAGTAACAACAGGATTTGATCTTTTTAGGAGGTCTCAAAATGATGCATCAGTAGGAGTTGTCATTTTATGAGTATGAAAATCTTGGTAAGGCTTATGATTTAGCACTAAAGGCAAAAAAGAAATTAAGTGGATTTGGGAAGATGAGCCAATAGGCTTTAAAAGGAAAGAATAAGGGATTCAAATCTAAGAAGGGGTTCAAGTATAAATTTGAAGACAAAGATGGTAATCATGACAAGAAAATAGAAAAGGGTGATGAGAAGGGTAAGGCCAAGAAGGACCAACGCAAGGGAGGCAAAGGGCAAGGCAACAACTCATCCAAGATTCAGTGCTTCAAGTGTGAAGAATGGGGACACAAGCAATAGGAATGTTCACTTCTCAAGGTAGCAAAGGGCAAGGATGTGTGAACCATGGAAGTTGAGGAGATATCCAACCAAGCTCTTCAAAGAGGTAATCCTAATGCTCCCAAGATTGATGAAGTTTCTAAATTAACTTCTTGTGCATTTATGAGAAATATAAATAGAGGAGACCATCTTGCTAAAAAATTATTATTTCATATTGGAGCTAGATGTTTGCTTATTAGAGAATGGATTCATATTTTGATTGATGGCAGGGCCCAAGAAAACGTTATTTCCTCTAGGGTAGTTGCTAGATTGGGTTTGGTAACTAATCCTCATCCAAGATCTTACAAGATACATTAGTTATCTAGTGATTACTCTTAAGAGGCAAGAGAACAATGTATTTTGAAATTTAAAATTGAGTATTTTCATGATGTGGTAAAATGTGATATGCTTCCAATTGATTATGCTAATGTAATTCTTGGTAGATCTTAGAATTTTAACAATGGTGCTCAATTTGATAGGATAAGAAATATATAGAGTGTAGCTAGATTTGATGGAATCCATGAGTTGGTTCTTATGATGGCTGAATAAGTAAGGTAATAAAGTTCACTAAATGCTTTCTTAATCCTTCTATGAGAGAGGAAATATATTAAGAAAAAAAAGATGAAACTAGCTTTGGTGTTATTATTATATCAATTGTTGCTTCTAACCATGATGATGTGTAGGTAGAACTTCCTGCAAGTGTACTAGGCTTGAAGGAGCAATTTTTCAAGGTGCTCAAGGACGAATTGATGGATTATTACTAATGAGGAATGTATAGCACTAGATTGATTTCATCCTTGGTGTTATCATTCCAAATGAGAGATTATACTAGATAGCATTGAATCAATAGGTAGAACTACAAAGGTAAGTAGAGGAGTTACTTGCAAATGGCTTTGTGAGGGAATCCTTTTCACCTTGGGAAATTCTAGCAATGCTTGTGCCAAAGAAGGACCAGGATGAATGGAGGATGTTTATTAATTCTAGGACAATGAATATGATAGCAATGAGGTATAGGTTTTCTATTTCAAGAATGAATAATATCCTTAATATCCTTACCAATGTGGAGGTTTTTAGCCAAATTGATTTGAAAAGTGGTTACAATCAAATTTGAATGAGACTTGGTGATGAATGGAAGACAACTTTCAAATACTAGATGGATTGTTTGTGTGGTTAGTGATGCCATTTAGGCTTCTGAATGTATAAGCTACATTTATAAGGTTGATGCATGAAGTACTCAAAGAATTGATCAATAAGTGTTGTATTATTGTTTTTAATGATATTTTCATATACAACTCTAATGAGTAGGAGCACTTGGATCACTTAAGGAGAGTGTGTCTAAAATTGGAGGAGGCACATATGGTGATCAATGTGATGAAGAGCCATTTCTTCAAGATAAAGATCATATATTTTGGACATGTGGTTTCTAAAAACCAAATTTGAATGAAAGCTACCAAGGTTAGAGATATTAGGAATTAACTAGCTTCTAAAAATGTTGGGGAGGTAAGATCATTCCTTGGTTGAGTAGAGTTTTATAAGAGGTTCATAACAAAATTTAGTGGTATTTCTTGACCTATGTTTGCTTTGCTAAAGAAAAATAAAGATTTCACGTGGGGTGATAAAACCCAAAGGAGCTTCAACTTGTTGAAAGTAAAAATAACTAGTGACCCAGTACTTGCAATTCCATATTTTCAAAAACTTTTTCAGGTGGAAGTGGATTCAATGAGACTTACTATTGGTGGGGTACTTTCACAAAAAGGTAGGCTTGTTGCTTTATTTGCTAAAAATTTTAATGAGTCAAGGAAAAAATATAAAATTTGTGAGAAGGAGTTGTATGCTATTCTTCAAGAAATCAAGCATTGGAGGCATTACTTGTTATCCAAGGAGTTCACTTTGATGATGGATTATAAAGCACTTCATTTTTTGAATTTCCAAAAGAAGTTAAGTGCTAAACACATGAAGTGACTTGCACGATTATAGGAGCTCAATTTTGTGCTCAAGAAAAAAATTGAAAAATCTAATGTGGTGACTAATGCATTACCTAGGATGCATGTAGTGAATTTCATCATGCCTAATGTGAAAGGTATGGTTGATTTTGTTGATTTGTATGAGCATGATTGTGATTTTGGGTAGGTGTGTAAAAACCTCAAGGAATCATTGTTGGGTAGGATAGACTAATGGAGAGACCATCATATTCAACATGAATTATTATTAAAAAATGGAAAGATAGGTATTTATAATTGTGATTTTAGGAACAACTATTTTTCTTGAAAAGCATTGTAGTGGCATGGAAGGTCATAGGGGTAGGGATAACTTGTGATTAAGTACTATTTTTGGCCAAGGATGGAAATTGAAGCTTTAAAATTCAAGCTTCAAGGTAGAAATTCAACATGTTAGAAATTCAAGGTAGATAAAGGAGTGGATGGATAATACATGCCCTTGCTAATTCCCAAGGATCCATGGGAAAGTGTGTTAATGGATTTTGTGGGTAGTATTCCAAACACTTAAAGTGGGAACGATGCTATTTTTGTTGTGGTGGACAAGTTCTCCAGGATGGCACACCTCATTCTATGCAAAAAGATAACTCATAATTTTCATGTTACAAATTTATTTTTCTAGCCTATTATGAAGTTGCATGGAACTCCTTTAAATATTGTTAGTGATAGAGACTCCAAATTTACGAGTCACTTTTGGAGATCCCTTTACAAAATTTTAGGAACAAAGTTACATTTTTCTAGGGCATATGATCCACAATTTGATGGCCAAATAGAGGTGGAAAATAAATTGTTGTTGAACATTTTGAAGTGTTTATGTGATGGCCAAATCTATGGAAAAACTTGTTATGTCATGTTGAATTTTTGTATAATAATGTTTTTCATGTTGCTATTTGTAAGAGTCCATTTGAGATGAATTGTGGTTTTTGTCCAAATATGGTGGATAATGTGAGAAGCTTTGAGGAAGAAGCTCAACTCAATACTACATTTTTACAAGAGATGAGGGATCTTCATGTACAAGTGAAGGCAAATTTAAAGAAGTTTGAAGACAGAGTCCTCAAGAGGAATGAAGGTAAACAAAACCTTAACTTTGTTATTGGTGACTTGGTTTGGATGCACTTGAAGAAGAAAAGATTAAGAGGTATCAACTTCTCCAAGTTGAAAGCTAAGAAGATGGATCCTTTCAAAATAAATTCCAAAATTAATTATAGTACTTTTGAGATTAATTTACTAAACATTGTTGAAATGTCTTTTATGTTTAATATTTTAGATCTTGTGCACTACCATGGATCAGTTGATGATGAGACCATATAGGGAATTATTAATGAGTTGAAGGGGGCTATTGATTAGTCTAAGTCTTTAATCAAGAGGAAGGCCATCATACTCAAGTAGAGAAAAGCTTTTAGTGCTCAAGGGAATGAAGAGGCATGAATACTTAATCCATTAGGAGGATTAATATACTGATGATGTTGTATGGGTCCATAAGACCAACCTTCTTAAGTGGGGGATAACTTCAACTCCTACTCCCTTATTCACATGAGTTTACTTTTGGAAGGATGGGAGAGCTGGTGTACGTATACCTCTTCATATCCCCTTCTTTTTTTCCTATGAATGATTTTTCTAGGTTTTGGTCTGTGTGGACACATCTTGGAAGCCTAAGAGAGATCTTGGTCAAGAGTTGAGCTTTTGCAAAAGACATTTGAAACATGGAGGAGACATTTGACATATTAAGGAGACATCTTACCTAGATTGGAGATGTCTTAAGTGAGAGATCTTCCTCACACTTGAAACATCTTTGGTAAGACATCTCAAAAAGATGGAAATACCTCACATCTAATGGAGATGTCTCCCAAAAACTAAAGACATTTCTCTTACATGATGAATTTTATAGTGAGACACCTAGGAAAAGCTTAAGATGACCAATATGGTTGGAGAAAGATCTAAGGTGGTAATTCCAAAGCAAGAAATAGTTGAGGAAAAGAGGAGAAAAGGTAGAAAAGCTAGGAATCTTCAAGTTGAGCTTGGGGAAAGGTTTCTAGGTTTCTTGTCTTGGTTTTTCAATAAATATTAATTTTATTTTATGTTTTGTAGGATCATGAGATGATGAGGTAATGCTGGCAAGAGATGCCATGAGCGCACATTGTGTAAGTGCATGATTGAGATTGTAGCTCAAGGTCAATTGTGTGTGTGTGTTTAGCATGCACGCTCTTATGTTCCTACTTGTGTGTTGAGATCTCAATCCTAAGTTATGGGAGAGATTCTCTTTTGGTTATGCTTTTCACTAAGGACGATCGTTGTGTGGTTGTAGAGCCTCATGCTCTATAGCATTGTTGATGGTTTGTGAGTTATTGGATGCTAGGGGTTATGGAACCTGGATAATAATATTCTTTACATTAATTAAAGATGATTGGTTTTCTTATTTTCTAGAAAATGAGTTTTTCTTCATAATAATTGGATTCAGTAGGTGCATTTGAAAGGTTTAAAATATGAGTGACTTTGCTCTAACATTCATGCATCATCTTCATCATCTTAGTTATTTCCTAACAAAATGGAATTAGCTACATGGGTTATTTTTTATTATTCCCCTTTATAAAGAGCTAGATCAATTTTTATTTGTGCTGAAGTGCTAAATAGTCGATGCGTCAACTAGGTTGTGTATACAGGGCCCTGTATACGTGGCTACATCGATGCGGCCCCATCGACACATCTGTCCATGCGTCTATGTGGTCCCGTTTATGCGGAGCTTGTTCTAGCCTATAAATAAGTGTGCTTCTGCCACACTTAGGTATTTTCTAGTAGTTGTAGTGAAGCCATTTGATGAAGTGCTAAATAGTCGATGCGTCGACTAGGCCATTTATATGGGGCCCTATATACGCGGCCCCGTCAATGCATCTGTCCATTAGTCTACATGGCCCTGTTTATGCAGAGCCTGTTCTAGCCTATAAATAAGTGTGCTTCCGTCACACTTAGGTACCTTTTGGCAATTGTAGTGAAGCTCTTGCAGTTTGTTTCCACGAGAGTTAGAATATTTTCCAAGTGCTTGCAGTAGGTGTGAGAAAGGTGTCCAACTCTTTATTTGAGCACTAATGTACCTGAGCCATTGGTGTGACCAGCAATAAAGATGAGCTTTTCAAGCATTCCTTACAGCAATTGGACTTAGTCATTTGATGCATTTACTAGTTTAATATTTCTATGCTTTAATAATTCCTTAAGTTTTCATTGTTATTACCTTAATCATCATCACTCTCTTATAGTTTATAAAACCCATAAGTACGACCATCTCAAATGTAAACCCAACACTTGGCAACCTAGTGACGCTTAGCGTATAGTAACCCAGTAGTGGTTAGGGGATGCTTAGGACATGCATGGAAGATGGGATCAGATACTTATGCTAGGAGAAGTTAATAGATAGATTAGGATAATTATAGATTATGTAATATTCCATTCCTTACATTTCATTTCAGGAATTAGACACTAGAAGATAAAGTGAAAAAGCCATAAAAATCATTTGCCTCAATCTCACTTAACCATCGTAATCAGAACATCGCAAGTGAGGTTGGGAAGACAACGACCATTCTAACACAAGCTTTTGCTAGTTAGGGTCTGGTGTATGCAAAGTGCTTATAGTCTACAAAATTTGACCAAGTCACATGTGAACGCCCGTGATTCGCATGGTTGGACGTAGGGGTACCTAGTCGCTCATCATTGGCACTGTTGCTAGGGACTGTTAGTCTTACATGTGGCATCTAACCTTAGCAAAATTATCATTTACGTCATTGGAATGGACCCAAGATAGTGAAATCTATGCACGCTAGGCAGTCTAAGTAAAAAAGTAAGGTACACCAATTAGTGGATTATTTAACATCCAATATGTCTTCTTCTCACAGGCGAGATGGATCCAACCCATTGGTGCCACAAGAATGTTGGGTGGTATACACGCATCCATATGAATATGTTCTTGACTTCACCTTTATCCCACATCAAGATAAGCATCTACGTTGGCGGGTCATGGAAGGTAACATCATACAACTGCCTGATTGATCGGCTCCTGGAATGTTGTTTCACAATCTTGCCAGACTAAGCATTCAAGATCGAGGTGTGGAGTACGTCATGGAGGACCATGACTACCAGGACTATCGTTGCACTGAGGCCCAACGTGTACGAGACCAGTAGTAGGTAGAATGGTATGAACACATGAAGGGTAAACAGTTTAGTAACCCCTTATTTTTGCAAGGGCTGCAAGATGATGGGGAACATGTCTTTCATTATTCCCATTTGGCCGAACTTCCTCTAGGACACTAGATCATTCAGTCCATCATTCAAAATAAGTAATCAAGTGATTGAGACCCCTAGGAGGATGGAGGATCACGTAGGAGAGGTCATGGCATAAGCAAAGATGGGCATGAAGATCAGGGCCATCATCAGAGTAGAGGGGGAGATCGACGCCGGGGTAGTGGTGATTCTTCTTCCTCTTCTCCATCCTCTCGCTCCTCTCTACCTTCATCCAATTTTGACTCCGATCGAGACCACGGTAGAAAAGAGTGAGGTGATGGTGGTCGTAAGGATCGAAGGGAACGATGTGAGGGAGTATGCGACTAATCACGCAAGCCTCACCGTCAAGAAAGGAGAGGCAGTTGAACTCATCATAGACATCGTGACTTTTAGTAGGACTATGACTCGAATGAACCATTGTTGGCTACTCGAAGCATGCTCCATATCACTGATGCAGTTCAAATACCCAGTGGGCACTTGAAAGATAGTCAGATTAAGTGCATTGACATGAACAACATCCCCAAATTTGAAGGGGGATATAATTGTGATCTGCAGACTCATTTGCAAGCATTTTATGATACTTGCACCCTGCAGAACATCAATAATGATTGGAAAATCCTTAAGCTGTTCACTCACACACTCATCAAAGAAGCAAAAAGCTGGTACCAGTCTTTGGAGATGAAATCAATCAAGAGATGGAGTACGATGCTGGAGATCTTTAATGACAAGTATCAAACCTACTCCAGAGTGGCCAACTTGAGACGTCAAATTGAAGGGTGGAAGCAAGGTAGTCATGAACCTTTGGATGTAGCCATGAGTAGATACTGTTCATTATTACATCGATGCCCTAGTCATGGCTACTCTCAGCAGGCATAGCCTTGCCATATCATTAATGGGCTCTGCTTTGAAACTAGAAAGACCCTTGGCGTATACGCCCAAGGATGACCATCAAAACTAAGAGCCCATCAATTGCAGTGCTTAATTAAGAAAGTGGCTAAAGAAGAGGAGGAACTTAGAAAGAAGGAGAGTGCAGAGGATTTTAATTGGGATCCCTCCATCAGAAAGAGGAAGGTACAATTTTGTGAAGATGAGGAGGAATCATGACTGGATGCAGCAATGAACAAAAAAACCTTGCCCCTATAGAAATTTTCCTCTGAAATATTAACAAAGGTTGACAAGATGTGGGACTCTTTGGATGAAAAATTTTAAAGTGTTTTGAAAATTGCCAAGGAGTCTAGGGAGCAAGGTAATGACTGTGATTGACGTAGGAGGAAGGAAGTTGAATGGGCCCACCATAAAGGTAAGGGCAAAGTTGCTATACCAAAAGAGGTTGCAGACTCTAACATAGAGGGAGATGATGAATGTGACATATGTCAATATGAACATCCTAAGGGGTGTTGCCCCATGGTGTCACATCTACAAGAGTCTGGGGTGTATGTGCTGAATCCTCGCTTAGCAAAGAGGTAAACACCCCAAAGATTTCCTTACCCATAGGGCAATCCTAGGCAGTTCCATCAGCAACAAGGATATTATACTAGTGGAGCACCACCACAACCTTATGAATACTTTCAGTAATGACAACATCCATAATCGTGGGGGATGCCGCCTCCAAGGTAGTAGTACCCTTACTGACAGCTAGATCTCTATGGGTACTATGTTCAGCAACCAGTCTCCCTGCGGGACTCCTCTAGTCACGCAACTTTTCAGAATTATTACCACCCCCTGGAATATTTTCAACCACAATCTCCATCACCTAGGGGGGAGAGCCCACACCTCTACTATCCTCCATCACCTTCTCCTGTTGTCACTACTCAGCAACACCCCACTTAGCTACCACCTGCTCCACCTATGCAGGGGGAAATACCACCATAGACACAACAACATAATGCTATGAGGGCTGTCAACCTAAAACCAGCTCCTTAGCTGAGTGGACTGGAAGTCAAGCCACGGAAACGTCCCTTTTTTTGGCCCAATAATCTAAGCATACCCTCACATACACCTGTGGCTAGTGCCTCTGAACCTTAAACCACCCCACTGTTCCACCCTTCGAGCAG
Organism: Gnetum montanum; assembly: GCA_015680685.1. Taxonomy (NCBI): domain Eukaryota; kingdom Viridiplantae; phylum Streptophyta; class Gnetopsida; order Gnetales; family Gnetaceae; genus Gnetum; species Gnetum montanum. The sequence continues at coordinate 323,797 of MNCI01037811.1, forward strand.
TCTTCAAACCAAATTCCCTCCATTGTACAAATGGTCATGCTCACACATGTCATGACCGATTGGATAAAGGTAGGTCATCTTCCTTAGAAGTTGACTGATCTGGAAAGCCCCCTTGTATATCTTCAAGTGGCAGGAAATGAGCCATGTAAAGCTCTTCTAGATTCGGGGTCAGGAGTCAACTTGATTTTACATGACATGTACAAGACTTGGAACTTGCCCTTATTGAAGAAGAGCAAAATTCGGCTTGAGCTGGTAGACCAATCCATTACTATTCCCTTGGGATTGGTAGAAGACATTGTGACCACTGTTTTTGGGTGATCCTATCCTGTTGACTTCCTTGTCATCCGTGTTAAAAATTGCAAGGGGAATTTCCCTATGATAATGGAAAGAGCCTAGCTGAGCACAATGGATGCAAGATTGGGGCTTCGAGATCTTTCCCTTGAAATTTCAAAGGAAAATCCTTTTGGGAAGATCAAGAAGAAGTGTGTTCCATACATCACGTACAATGATGCTAAGCGGACATCTATTCAAGCATGTAGTTAGTGTACTGAGGAATCGCAAGTTCAACAATGCTTGTATGCAATAGCCACAAATCAAAAAGGCACCCAGTGGATGACCGTTGATCCTACTAGCAACACTTTGTGCATGGAACCATCTGAGGGGCATGTACACATCTATGTAGAAAGCATGGATGATTTGGAAGAGGTTCATCAATAAGTATCCATTGTTGATGACCATGATGATTGGGGAAAGTTGCAAATCCTTGAAAGTTTTAAACAAGAGCCCTTGGAACTCAAACCCTTACCGGCCCACTTAGAATATGCATTTTTGCATAATGGAAAATCGATGATTATCAATGCCACCTTGGTCTTGAAAAAAAGAGGAAGTTGCTGAAGGTGGTGAATAAATTGGAAGCTGCTTTTGCATGGTCGTATCTTGAATTAACAGGAGTTGATCCTAGGGTTTGTCAACATCAGATTTATATTGACCCCTCCTTGAAGCCATGAAGACAACCACAAAGGTGATTGAACCCCAAATTGAAGCAGGTCATCAAAGATGAAATTGAGTAGTTGTTGAAAGTGGGGTTCATCTACTCTATTACCGATAGAAAATGGGTTAGCCCATTCGTTATTGTGCCAAAGAAGGGTGGAAAATGGAGGGTCTATATAGATTTCAATTACTCAACATGGCTACCTTCAAAGATCACTTCCTGCTCCCATTTGTGGACCAAGTGTTGGATACCATTGCAGGGCATCGTTATTATAGCTTTATGGATGGTTATAGCGACTATAACCAAATCCAAATTGTTCTAGAAGACCAGGCCAAGAAAACCTTCACAAGTCCATGGGGGACTTTCTCATACAAAAAGGTACCCTTTGGCCTGTGTAATGCTCTTGCCACCTTCCAACACCTTGTCCTCAGCATCTTCCAACAACAAATTGGCAATGGGGTGGAAGTCTTCATGGATGACTTCTCTACCGATGGAGCCATGTTTGATCAAGCCTTGGACTGCCTTGAGCAAGTTTTGAAAAGATGTGTGGAAACTAATCTATGGCTCAACTAGCAGAAAAGCCACTTAATGGTCCAAGAGGGCATTGTGCTAGGGCACCGTATCTTACAAACAAGGATTAGCATGGATCCTGAAAAAATCATGGTTATGCAAGGAATCACTAGGCAACCAAGCACTGTAAAAGATGTTTAGTCATTGCTTGGCCACACTGGTTACTATCGACGCGTCATTGAAAATTTCTCAAAGATTGCCAAACCATTGGTGGAACTTACGAAGAAAGATGCACCGTTCATCTGGACCAGGGAATGTGAGTTTGCATTCCAAACACTTAAACATAAACTCGTAGAGACTCTAGTTCTACGGGCACCTGATTGGTCCAGACCGTTCCACATCATGACGGATGCATCCAACTATGCATTGGAAGCCATGCTTACACAGTGGGATGACTAGAAACACCCATACTATATTCACTATGCAAGCCATAGCATTGTGGGTGCTCAGCTTAACTACACCACCACCGAAAAAGAGCTGATGATGGTGGTGTTCGCCTTGGAAAAATTCTAACACTATGTGCTTAGGTACAAGGTGTTCATTCGTACCAACCACAGTGCCATCCGTTTCCTGATGAACAAACCAATGGTGAGCCCCCATATCATACGGTGGCTAGTGATTCTTTAGGAATTTGACCTCATTATGGTAGATCAGAAGGGAACTAAGAATGTGGTCACTGACCGCTTGTCTCGGTTACAATGGGATAACACAGAAGAGGAGGAACCACTTTTTGACCAATTTCCAGATGAACTCCTCTTCACAGGACAATCGAGGAGCAGGTGCCCAAAGAATCCCCTTGGTTCAACCACATCCTCACCTGTCTTACAACCCAGGAATTGCCAAAGGAGTGGAACCATCGGTAGAAACAACAGTTTCTCCATAAGGCCAAGCATTTCATGGAAATCAATGGCTAGCTTTATAAGGTGTGTGCAAATGGCTTGGTTCGATGGTGTGTCCCTAATGATGATACACTGCACGTCCTCCAAGATGCTCATGAGGGCCCTTGTGGGGGCCACTACGCTAGACGACGCATGACCATTAAGATCCTACTTGTAGGATATTACTGGGCTACAATTTTTAGGGATGCACAATGGTTCACCTGCTCCTGTGAGAGATGTCAGAGAGATGGTGGGGTGATTTCACGAATGGAGGGACCTCAACAGTGGATCCAACTAGTGGAGCCCTTCGACATCTAGGGCATCAACGTCATGGGTCCCATCACACCCTTGTCCAACGGGAAGGCGTACATCATCGTCGTTGTGGACTACTGCACAAAGTGGGTGGAGGTGATAGTCGTCATCGACTATTCCTCAAACACCGCCACACGATTTCTCCAACAGCAAATCGTAAACAGGTTTGGAGTGCCACGTGCACTCATCTCAAATAATGGAACACATTTCATGGGCATGACCTTTCGTAAACTCATGCAACGCTTGGTGTTACCCATAAATTTACAACACCTTATCACCCCCAAGCCAACGAGCAAGCCGAAGTCACCAATAGGGAGATCACCAAAATCCTCACTAGAACCATCAGTAAATATAGGAGGGATTGGAGCACCAAAATTAATGATGCCCTCTGGGCCTATCGCTCCACTTGGAAACTTCCTATAGGTTACTCTTCGTATGAGTTAGTGTACGGTAAGATACCAAAACTTCCAATCCAAGCAGAACTCCAAACACTATCTACAGCTTGTGATTTGGATCTTGACCTACCACTAGCACAATGTGAATGACTTATGAACCTAAATGTGCTTGATGAGAATCAATTGGTGGCCCTGTCATAAAATGAGATACACAAGGCCTACAATAAAAAATGACATGATCTAAGGATTCGAAAGGTAACATTTAGATGTACAGATAAGGTACTTTGCTAGAACCCCACACACGTACCGCAGCCAACCAAGTTTCAAACATTGTGGGAAGGACCTTACATTGACTTTGAAACCTTCCCATCCAGGGCCTTGCTTATACAAAAACCTAAGGACTGCACGAGAACGTAGTTGGTTAATCGACAACAATTAAAAAATTTTCATGAACTCCACCAAACTAGTGCTACTGCCTCATCATCACAGGGACAACCCCATTCCATTTCTCGAGTCTCCTCCTTCCAACCTAGTCATGGGGGAGACTTTCCTCCATGTTGATCCATTCTACTAAGCTCTTCATTATTTTTGGAACTTTTTGTTTTACACTTTTATGTTTTTCAACATCGTTAGTACGTTTGCCAATTCTTACTAAATTTTTCTTTCTTTAATTACTTTTCTATTTCTTTGTTGCTTATTTATGTGTGTGTGTGTGTGTGTGTTTAATTTCCAGTTGGTTGCTAATAAATCATCTTATTGTCATATGATGTATGGTGCAGTTGGTTTTTGTTGTGATGGGTTGCATGAAATGGTCCACCTATTTGATCTCGCTCCCACCCTCGCATTGTTGTTCTTGGAAATTACGTCTACTTTCATCTCATAAAATCAGCAGTGAGTCCACGTCATCCACCCATTCATCCCCTCCATGGTTTTCCTCCCTTTGGAAACATGCAAACCCCCTTCACTTAAAAACATTTTAATTAATGTGTGACTTGTGTAGTTCACAGACTTAGGGATGATCCAATGGTTTGAATCAAGTGTGACTTCAAGGGGAATGCACCATTCATCATGCCTTTCTGTCCCCTCGGTTGCGGGAGTGTCCTCATGGATTTCTTACCACTCCAAGTTCTTTTCCACAAGGAAGCTACTTGGTAATTTGACCTTGCATGGTGTGGTCCTCATTGCAAAAAAAAAAAAAGAAAAAAAACCAAACATGAGGATTCAAAGCACATCCCTTGGTCGAATGCATGCAACCAAGCATGGGTATTTGCATGGTGTGGTTCCCACAACATAAAAAAAAGAAAAAAAAATATAATAAAATCATCACTATGTGGGAATTAAAAGCACAACCCTTAGACCGCCTCTCATGGGCCGCAAGCACTAGTTATGGGACTTACTTTGTCCCCTCTAACTTAGTCCTATTTCGCTTCCTTCCTCTCGCGCATGTTGGAGTGGTGATTCTCTATGGGTGCATTCTTGTACTTTTGTGGATTGATGAGCCTTCAAATGTTGCTGCGATGTCACTGTATGTGGTTTGTTTTGGGTCTGAACTTGGGAAAGGTCCTATCGGGTCACTTAACCACAACTTCACACAGGGTTTCATGTGACCGATAATTGGAATCCCAATCCCCACTCCTCTATTCATCCATTTCTCTCCATGACTCACCTCACTGCCCGTCTTATGTTTTGATAGTTTGTCATGCTTTCCATGAACTCCTAATGCATCACCAAGTTCTCATGGATGAGAGTATTAACTTGCGATTACCATTCCTTGACTCTGGGGCCCACGGAATCCTGTTGATGATATGTAAGGGCTACTATGGCTACTGCCTACTATGGGGAGGACTTACTTGCATATCCCTAGTCCTGTATGTTAGTCTCCCATCCTCTCGATTTTGTTGGTTGATTGTTTCCATGATACCCATCACTTGATTTCTTCTCCATGGAGTTCTTTCTCACAACATTCTCCTACTTTTTGACTCCTTTTTTTTTGCCCCTCTTACCTTCCTCTTTCACTCAGCCGAGTTCTCGGTCTTTCAAGCTCTTCAACCGTCCCAATTTGACGTTTCAAATCCATTTTTTAGGCTTTTCTTGGGCTGGTCAACGTTGGTCAATGCACACAACCCCCTATGTCGATGTGGCCTCATCGAAGCAACACCAAAACTCTATATATACCCTCATTGTGCATTACATTTTTGTTCATTTTGCAAGCAAATTAGGGGAAGATTTTTCATTTTTTTTGCCTTGCCTCTTTTTCCAAGCACTGACGTTGTCTACCGCGTGTCCTAATCAACCTATCCTTCCCCTCTTTAGCAACCGGAGGTATGCTCTCAGTCGTGGGGGGTGAGGTCTATTGAAATTAATTAATTACTTACAATTAAAATCAATAAAGACTTAACACCTCTTAAGGAAAGGAACAAAACAATAGTTTAAACTCCAACTCATGCCTTATTGTTTTTGGTTCTAACCCATCAACTAATACTCTAGGAAATTTAATGGGATGCACGTGCCAGCACAATAACTTAGTCAAACTAAGAAGGTGTATGAGGGGCATTTTGAGCAACGTATGCACAACTTAATTAGTGGTTATGTCTGATTGCAGATGGCATCAAAAGTAAGGCATCCAAGGGGAGAAGGACCGTTACAACCAAGGGACAAGCAACCACGAACAGGAAGAGGACGAGGTGTGTAGCACCCAGAGCACGTAGAAGGCTCCCATGCAACTGGCCCCCTCAGCGAAGGACCTGATGTGGAATCTGTTCATCAGATTCTTGAAGAGGAGATCCCCAGTGAACAATCGCAAGCGGATGAGACTCTGGCGATAGCACCACGGCTTGAGGTCACCTTGACCCAGGCATGTCTTGACGCTATCAGGCCAAGGCAGGTGCAACGAATGGTTTTGCAAGAGTTGAACTTTGGACCATTCCTTGAGAATGCACCAGAAGAGGTGAAGCCCAATTGCAAAACTCTCCTATGTGGCCAATCATCACATCCAGTGGTGAATGGTATTTAGGAGAGACTTATCTCTTTTAGACAAATCGACAGCCGGGGTCCAGAGTAAGAATCAAGGACATCTATGTCTCTTACTCTACGAAAGCGATCGCATAAGCTCTGGGGTTGCCTGAGACTGGAGTTGATGTGGCAGAGATCCCTAAGCAAGTAGATCCCGAGGTAAAAGGGGAGTGGATCAGGCGGTGCTATGGGGTGGATCCCAAAGGGTTCGACACTTTGACCATCATAGAAAGGGTATATTCAAAAATTGCATCTTACCACCTAAACCCAATGGTGAGACCCAGCAAGATCACTACCTTCTTCGCTTGTGTGTGTGCCACTCTAAGCGAAAAATTCCCAATGAGCCTTCCACAATTGTTATTTTTAGAGATTGAGAAAAGATTTGCTGAAAGCAAATGTGGAAGGTAGGCTCTACCCTTTTCCTGCTTAATTAGGAAATTATGCAAATGAGCAGGGATAGCACGATACACCAATGATACACTTTGACATGTCCCGATTGCCTCATGGTGAGAAATGATGAAAGATAGGACTTCAGCCACCACACAAACTGAGGAAGAGTAGCAACCACCTCCACCACCTACGAAAACAACAAGGTTGGGTTCGCAAATAATTGCAATTATACATGAAATCCGATAATTTCTCTTGAGCCAACAAGAGCAATTTGGAGGGACCGGTGAAGAAGAAGATCCTTCGATCTATCACCCTGCAATGAGCCACTTGGAGCAAGTGGCTTGATCAATAAGTTTGCTAGAAAGAGTAGGGCCAATGTTCTCTGTCACCCGAACACAAGTACCTGTAAGAACTGATCCTAGTGTTCGAGAAGTAATGGTATCGACCCAACAGTTATTTTCTAAAATTTTAGGAAATGCTGCTACTTTTTCGATATGCTTGGATGATGGAGAGTGGGTGACAGTTCTGGTGATGCAGCACCAGGGATAGGAGATTGCAGCTAAAGTTGTTGCTAACACGATTGCTACAATTCTTAATGCATCGGTGGCACCTATACTGGATGTACATGGACTCAAAGATGTATAGGCGTCCACCAGGACTTCATGTAGGAGAATCAATGCAACCTAACATGAAGAACTATTGGATTGACTAGGAAGAACTGAGCAATCACTTCCAGATGTCTTTGATCTTTCGGATAACATCACTACAACCCACTTGGAGTTGCTCTCGGTAAGGGGTAAGAGCCTCATCTTGGAGGGGCAACTTAAAGTTGCTGAAGCCAATTGTCAATGCTTGGCAATAGAAGTTGCCTAATTAAGGGCCTAACTTGTCGATCCATCTCTCCTCAACTATGAACTCACCAAAGATGAAGCTCTTTAACAGCTTCAGGTCAAACACTAGATAGTTGAGGATGAGCGAGAGTCGGGAATCTTTGATAAGTCCTTGGCAGACGTTCATGCATATCATCTAAATAAGGACTTGATAGAGATTCACCTGGAGAAGGTGAGGTTGACCACAGAAGTTCATGGCCTACACAATGTTGGTGATGAAAATCAGTACATGAAAAGCTTTATCCACTAATAGCAGGAAGAGCTAGCCAAGGTGAACGCTGATGTGAGGAGGTTGGCCACTAAAAATTGAAATCTATCTATGGAGGAGGTTCGTGCCTTGCGATAGAAATAAACCATCGAAATCATCGCTTGGAAAAGTGAAGCCCTTAAGTTTGAGAAAGTTAAAAATCATTACAGGGACCAAGTGGGATTACAGAAGGAAGTGAATGAAAAGCATATTCAAGTCGCTAAGGCCAAATTAAACCAAGCCCTCCAGCAGCTCTAAGGAGGCGAGGTGTGGCAACCCATCTTTGATGGATTGAATGCCTACAACCAGGCTAAAATTTACCTCAAGGAACTACAGATTAAGGAAATGATAGAGTACATGAAGTTGGCCAACCTTCGTTATGCAAACCTGGCTATGCTAACAGTTAGAAAAAGATGGTCTAACCTAGAAAAGCAAGTGGCCACCTCGTATTCTTTATACGATGGCAAGTTCCAAGTGCATAAAGCGACAAAACAAAAATTGGAAATAGCAAATGTAGAAGTTGAGGTTCTCCGCATGTGTTTTGAAGGGTAGCGTGAAGTCACTGAGAACTTGGCCCAACGAGTGAATGACTACTAGTAGCTGCAAACATCAATTTGAGCGTTTGACATCTAACGAAAATAGTTTGCAGCTTGGTTTGTCAATCTAAAAGAACTCTTCCCTACACTTCCATGCCCTTGGAAGGTTCCAGTCTCGACACACATTAGCGAAGCTGCTTAAATAGTGAACAATCCCAGAAGTAAGGAAGAAAAAATGAGGGCTCTCTTGGGGGCTTTCTGGTTGCCTCCGGAAGTTGTAGTTACTGCGGGGCAACCATCATCTGCACCACCACTGCCACATGCGCTAAGGGCTAGTGAAGGTCCATCAGAACCATTGCCATTAGGGATGGTGTGATCTTCTCTAGAAATTTTTGCACCTTTAAGCACATCAGAGAATCCAGGATTGTCGGTGTGTTCAATTTTGTCTTTGAACACTACCATTTTTGTAAGTTGTTTCTCTTTGTACACTTGGGCACTTGGTGCATTGGTAAAATTGGTGTTGTGTCATGTGTGTTATGTCATGTGTGTCGAGTTATGTGTGTTGTAATAAGAAGTTCATACCTTCCAAATTGTAATGAAACTCGAGGATGAGTTTTTATTCAGTCGTGGGGGTATGATGAAGTGCTAAATAGTCGATGCGTCAATCAGGCCATGTATACGAGGCCCTGTATATGCGGCTATGTCGACACGGCCTCGTCGACACATCTATCCATGCGTCTACGTAGCCTCGTTTACACGAAGCCTATTCTAGCCTATAAATAAGTGTTCTTCCACCACAATTAGGTACCTTTTTGGTAGTTGTAGTGAAGCTCTTGCAGTTTGTTTTTGCGAGAGCTAGAATATTTTCCAAGTGCCCATAGTAGGTGTGAGAAAGATGTCCAGCTCTTTATTCAAGCACTAATCTACCTGAGCCATTGGTGTGACCGATAATAAAGACGAGCTTTTCAAGCATTCCTTGCAGCAATTGGACTTAGTCATTTGATGCATTTACTAATTTAATATTTCTATGCTTTAATAATTCCTTAAGTTTTCATTGTTATTACCTTAATTTTCATCACTCTCTTATAGTTTGTAAAACCCATAAGTACGACCATCTTAAACGTAAACCCAACACTTGGCAACCCAGTGATGCTTAGCATTTGGTAACCTAGTAGTGGTTAGGGGATGCTTAGGATGTGCACGGAAGATGGGATCAGATACTTATTCTAGGAGAAGTTAATAGATAGATTAGGATAATTATAGATTATGTAATATTCCATTCCATACATTTCATTTCAGGAATTAGACGCTAGAAGATAAAGTGAAAAAGCCATAAAAATCATTTGCCTCAATCTCACTTAACCATGGCAATTAGAACATCACAAGTGAGGTTGGAAAGAAAACACCTGTTCTAACACAAGGTTTTGCTGATTAGGGTCTGGTGTATGCAAATTTCTTATAGTCTACAAAATTTGACCGAGTCGTGTGTGAACACCCATGATTCGCATGGTTGGACGTAGGGGTACCTAGTCTCTCATTACCCTTGCAGTTTATTTCCGTAGGAGTTTGACTATTTTTCCCAAGTGCATGCCCGTAGCGTGATGCTTGTAATTGTATGAAACCTTTATTTGAATGTGACATACTTAGACGTGCACATGACCAAAAATAAAGATCAAGATTACTTCAGTATTGCAGCATTCACTTAGTTTTAATTGTTTAATTATTATTGTTATTTATTATTTTCTTAGTTAATATTTCTTTACCATCATTTACTATTCCTGTTGTTAAATGCAGAATGAGTACGACTTAATCAGGAATATTTAAGTGTGACTACTTGATAACCCAGTAGCATACTTAGGATCTACGTTTGGTAATCCCAGTAGTAGTCATGCACGAGGTCCAAGATGTGTACGGATGATTAAGGAATGGATGCTCATCGCACTTAGGCTAGCTTAGACTTCATTTCCTATTACTTATTAGTTTAATCAAGATTATTTTCCATTGTCTCTAGGAGTAGCACTAGTTTAGGATCGCATCATACGCCTCACTTTGGACTAAACCATATGTGACAAAGCAAATACTAGTCTAGGTGGGAAGACAGTGAATTGCGATCAATGTGTAACTATCTAGATACCACAACTAGCCCGTCTGCAGAGTTCGACCGAATCATATGTGAACGCTCGTATTCATATGGTTGAGTGTAGGGGTACCTTGCCACTCATCATTGGCACCGTTGTCAAGGACTGTTAGTCTTACATGCATCATCTAACCTTAGCAAAATTATCATTCACGTCATTGGACCGGACCCAAGATAGTAAAATCTACACATGCTAGGTAGTCTATGTAAAAAGTAAGATACACCGATTAGTGGATTATCTAACATCTAACATGTCTTCTTCTCACAGGTGAGATGGATCCATCCCACCGGTGCCACAAGAATGTCGGGTGGTATACATGCATCCAGATGAATATGTCCTCAACTTCACCTTTATCCTACATTGGGATGAGCATTTGTGTTGGCGGGACATGGGAGGTAATAACATATTACTGCCTGAAAAATCGACTTTTGGAATGCTGTTGCACAATCTTGCTAGATTAGGCATATAGGACCACAGTGTGGAGTACGTCATGGAGGATCATGACTACTGGGACTATCATCCAACTGAAGCACAATGTGTATGAGACTAGCAATAGACAGAACGGTATGAACACATGAAAGGAAAATATTTTAGTAACCCTTTATTCTTGCAAGGACTACAGGATGATGGGGACCTTGTCTTTCATGATTCCCATTCGATCGAACTTCCTTTGGGGCATCAAATCATTCAGTCCATTGTACAAAACAAGCAACCAAGTGTCCAGGATCCCCAGGAGGATGGGGGGTCACGCAAGAGAGGTCATGGCACAAGCAAAGATGGGCATGAAGATCAAGGCCATCATCGAAGTAGAGGGGGAGATCGACATTGGGGCAGTGGCGATTCCTCTTGCTCTTCTCCATCCTCTCACTCTGCTCTACCTTCATCCAGTTCTGACTTCGATCATGACTACGGTAGACAGGAGCAAGGTGATGGTGGTCATAAGGACCAAAGGGAACGACGTGAGGGAGTGCATGACCAATCACGTGAGCCTCAGCATCAAGAAATGAGAGGTAGCTGAAATCATCACAGACATCGTGTTGTTTAGCAAGACTATGACTTAGATAAATCATTGTTGGCTACTCGAAGCATGCTCCATATCGCCAAGGCAGTTGAAATACCCAATAGGCACTTGAAAGATAGTTGAATCAAGCGCATTGACATGAACAACATCCCCATATTTGAAGGGGGATATAATTGTGATCGACAAACTCACTTACAAGCATTTCATGATGCTTGCACCTTGCAAAACATCGATAATGATTGGCAAAAACTTAAGTTGTTCCCTTGCACATTCATCAAAGACACAGAAAGCTGGTACCATTCTTTGGAGCTAGAATCAATTAGGAGATGGAGTATGATGATGGAAATCTTCAACGATAAGTATCAAACCTACTCTAGAGTGGCAAACCTGAGATGCCAAATCCAAGGGTGGAAGAAAGGTGGTCATGAATCCTTGGATGCAGCCATGAGCAGATACTACTCATTGTTACATCAATGCCTTAGTCATGGCTACTCTTAGCGAGCATAGCTTCACCATATCATTGATGGGCTTCGTTTTGAAACAAGAAAGACCCTTGGCATGTATGCCTAAGGACGACTATCATAACTAAGAGCCCATCAATTACAATGCTTAATTGAGCAAGTGGCTAAAAAGAGGGGTAACTTAGAAAGAAGGAGAGTGCAAAGGAGTATAATCGGGATCCTTCCATCAGAAAGAGAGAGGTCCGATTTTGTGAAGATGAGGAGGAATCACCACTGGATGCAACGGTGAACTGAAAAACCTTGCCCCTACAGAAATATGCCTCTGAAATATTAGTAAAGGTTGACAAGATGTGGGACTCTTTGGATGAAAAATTTCAAAGTATTCTAAAAATCTCATAGGAATCCAAAAAGCAGAGTAATGATCGTGATCGGCATAGGAGGAAGGAAGTTGAATGTGCCTACCATAAATGTAAGGGCAAAGTTGTTGTAGCAAAACAGGTTGTAGGCTCTGATATAGAAGGAGATGATAAATGTGACATATGCCAATATGAACATCCTAAGGGGTGTTGTCCTGTGGTATCACATCTACAAGATTCTGGGGTGTATGCGCTGAATCCTCGCTTCGTGAAGAGGCAAACACCCCGAAGGTTGCCTTACCCACAGGGTAATCCCAAGTAGTTTCACTAGTAATAAGGATATTATCCAAGTGGAGTGCCATCATAACTTTATAAATATTTTCAGCAATGGCAACACCCACAATCATGGGGGATGCCGCCTCCAAGGTAACAGTACCCTTACCGATAGCCAGATTCCTATGGGTACTATGTTCATCAACCAGTCTCCCCACGGGCCTCGTCTAGTCACGCGACCTTTTTGAATTATTACCACCCCTAGAATATTTTTGACTACAGTCTCCATCACCTAGGGGGAGAGCCAACACCTCTACTATCCTCCATCACCTCCTCCTGCTATCCTTACTTAGCAGCACCCCACTCAGCTACCACCTGCTCCACCTATGCAGGGGGAAATACCACCACAGCCACAACAACGTAACGCTACGAGGGCTGTTAACCTACAACTGGCCCCCAACCAAGTGGACTGGAAGTGAAGCCATGGAAACGTCCCTTTTTCCAGCCTAATAACCTAAACATACCCTCACACATACCTGTGGCTAGTGCCTCTGAGCCTCCAATCACCTCCACTATTCCATCCTATGAGCAACCTTCAAATCAAATGTCCTCTTGCTTACACACGTTGTGATGGATTGTATAAAGGTATGCCATCTTCTTCAAAAATTAACTGATCGAGGAAGTCCCCTCATCTATCTTCAAATGGTAGGAAATGAGCCATGTAAAGCTTTTTTGGATTTAGGGTTGGGAGTCAACTTTATTTCACATAACATGTACAAGACTTGGAACCTGCCCTTGTTAAAGAAGAGAAATATTTCGCTCGAGTTGACAAACTAATCCATTATTTTTCCTTTAGGATTGGTGGAAGATATTGTGACCATTATTTTTGGGTGGTCCTACCCTGTCGACTTCCTTGTCATTCGTGTTGAGAATTGCAAGAGAAACTGTCCAATCATAATGGAAAGAGCCTGACTGAGCATGGTGGATGCGAGACTAGGACTCTAAGGTCTTTTCCTTGAAATTTCAAAGGAAAATCCTTTTGGAAAGATTGAGAAGAAGCACGTTCCATGCATCACGTACAGTGATTTCAGGTGTAACCATGTGTAGTAGTTGTGGTCCACTAAGCGGACATCTATTCAAGCATGCAGTTGGTGTACCAAAGAATTGCAAGTTCAACAATGCCTATACATAGCAGCCAGAAGTCAAGAAGACATCCAGTGGCTGACCGCTGACACTATTAATAGCACTTTATGCATGGAATCATCTGAGGGGCTTGTACGTGCCTATGTGGAAAGCATGAATGATTTGGAAGAGGTCCATCAATAAGTATTCACTATTGATGACCGTGATGATTTGGGAAAGTTGCAAATCCCTGAAAGTTTTAAAAAAGAGCCCTTAGAAGTCAAATCCTTACCGGCCCACTTAGAATATGCATTTTTGCAGAATGGGAAACTGGTGATTATCAATGCCACCCTTGCTCCTAAACAAAAGAGGAATTTATTGAATGTGGTGAACAAATGGGATGCTACTTTTGCATGGTCGTATCTTGAATTAACAAGAGTTGATCCTAGGGGTTGCCAACATCAGATTTATATTGACCCCTCCATGAAGCCACGACAACAACCACAAAGGTGATTGAACCCTAAATTGAAGCAGGTCATCAAATATGAAATTGAGTAGTTGCTGAAAGCAGGGTTCATCTACTCTATTATTGATAGTGAATGGGTTAGCCCACTCATTATTGTGCCAAAGAAGGGTTAAAAATGGAGGGTCTGTATAGATTTTCGATTGCTCAGCATGGCTACTTTCAAAGCTCACTTCCCACTCCCATTTGTGGACCAAGTGTTGGATACCATTGCGGGGCATCATTATTATAGCTTTTTGGATGGTTATAGTGGCTATAACCAAATCCAAATTGCACCAGAAAACCATGGCAATACAACCTTCACAAGTCCTTGGGGAACTTTCACATACAAAAAGATGCCCTTTGGCCTGTGTAATGTGCCTACTACTTTCCAACGTCTGGTCCTCAGCATCTTCCAGCAAAAAATTGGTAATGGGGTAGAAGTCTTCATGGATGACTTCTCTACCTATGGAGCCATGTTTGATCAAGCCTTGGACCACCTTGAGCAAGTTCTGAAAAGATGCATGGAAACTAATCTACGGCTCAACTGGCAAAAAAGCCACTTAATGGTCCAAGAGGGCACTGTTCTGGGGCACCATATTTCACAAGCAGGGATTAGCATAGATCCTAAAAAGATCAGGGTCATCCAAGGAATCACCAGTCAGCCAAGCACTGTAAAAGATGTTTGGTCATTGCTTGGTCACACTGGTTACTACCGGTGCTTCATTGAAAATTTCTCAAAGATTGCCAAGCCATTGGTGGAGCTCACAAAGAAAGATGCTCTGTTCATCTGGACTAGGGAATGTGAATCTACATTCCAGATGCTTAAATAGAAACTCGTAGAAACTCCAATTCTGCAAGCATTTGATTGGTCCAGACCCTTTCAAATCATGACGGATGCATCCAACTATGCGTTGGGAGCTGTGCTTACACAGTGGGATGACTAGAAACATCCATACTATATCCACTATACAAGTCGTAGCATTGTGAGTGCTCAGCTTAACTACACCACCATCAAAAAAGAATTAATGGTGGTGGTGTTCGTCGTGGAGAAATTCCAACACTATGTGCTCGGGTACAAGGTGTTTGTGCATACTGACCATAGTGCCATCTAGTTCCTGATGAAAAAACCAACGATGAGCCCTCATATCATGCGGTGGCTGGTGATTCTTCAAGAATTTGAGCTCACTATGGTAGACTAGAAGGGGACCGAGAATGTAGTTGCTGACCACTTGTCTCGGTTACGATGGGATAACGTAGAAGAGGAGGAGCCACTTTTCGACCAATTTTCAGATGAACTCCTCTTCATGGGAGCAATCGAGGAGCAGGTGCCCAAAGAATCACCTTGGTTTAGCCACATTCTCACTTATCTCATAACCTAGGAATTGCCAAAGAAGTGGGACCATCGACAGAAATAATAGTTTCTCCATAAGGCTAAGCACGTCATGGAAATCAATGGCCACCTTTATAAGGTATGCATAGATGACTTGGTTCGATGGTGTGTCCCTAATGATGATACATTGCGCATCCTCCAAGATGCTCATGAGGGTCCTTGTGGGGGCCACTATGCTGGATGACGCACAACCATTAAGATCCTGCTTGCAGGATATTACTGGCCTACAATTTTCAGAGATGCACAATGGTTCACCCACTCCTATGAGTGATGCCAAATAGATGGTGGAATGACTGCACAAATGGAGTGACCTCAATAGTGAATCCAACCACTGAAGCCCTTTGACATATGGGGCATCGACTTCATGGGTCCCATCACACCCTTGTCCAACGGAAAGGCATACATCATCATCGTTGTGGACTACTGCACAAAGTGGACGGAAGTGGCAGCCATCATCGACTGTTCCTCAAACACCGCCACACAATTTCTCCAACAGCAAATCATAAATAGGTTTGGAGTGCCACGTGCACTCATCTCAAACAATGGAACACATTTCACAGGAATCACCTTTCATAAACTCATGCAACGCTTGGGGGTTACCCATAAACTTACAACACCTTATCACCCCCAAGCCAATAGGTAGGCCGAAGTCACTAATAGGGAGATCAACGAAATCCTCACTCGAACCATCAGTAAATATAGGAGGGACTGGAGCACCAAACTTAATGATGCCCTTTGGGCCTATCGCTCCACTTGGAAACTTCCTATAGGTTACTCTCCCTATAAGTTAGTGTATGGTAAGCTACCAAAACTTCCAATCCAGGCAGAACTC
>MNCI01037811.1:351972-399058 GCA_015680685.1 Gnetum montanum
AGAAACTGGGACTAGATGCTTATGTTAGGACTACTTAGATACTACTTAATTAGTTAAATTACATTAGTTAATCCAATTACTTTTATCTCCCTTTAAACACCAAAATCATAAAATACAAAATGATAAAAATCATATGCCTCAATTACACTTAACCATACCAGTGTACATCACAAGTATAATTAGGAAGATAGTGAATGACCTTAATGCAAGGTTCACTACCTAGAAGACTAGTTTACCAGAAACTACAAAGTCCACAAAATTTGACCAGATTGCATGTGAACACTCTGTGATTCATATGGTTGGGTGTTGGGGTATGTCATTGTACATCATTGGCATCATTGTTGGGGACTTTGTTGGTTGAAACATGTACTATTTAGGAATAGTAAATGTTATTTATATCGTTGGACGAACTCAAGGGCAACATCACTCTCAACGACATATAAACTACTAAGCACACTGATAATTTTATTCATTTTGCAAAATGTCTTCTTCTTCCCACAAACGTGAAAATGTCAAACTGCTAATCCCACAGGAGTGCAAAGTGGTATATACTCATCTAGATAAGTATGTATTGGACTTCACCTTCATTCTACATTAGGATGAACAACTGTGATGGCATGATATGGAGGGCAACATCATCTTGGCCCTCAATCAATCTATACCTAGGATGCTACTTCAAAATCTTAAGAAGTTGGGCATCTCAGATCTTTAGAGAGAATACATTATGAATGGCTATGACACTCAGGACTACCATCCCACTGAAGCAAAACGTAAGTGAGATTGACACCAGGAGCAATACCATGAGTTTACAAAGGGGAAACACTTTAGTAATCCCTTGTTCCTGTTGAACCAAGATGACAATGTGGATCCTCCTTTTGAGGGTTCTCAATATGAAAATTCTCCACCCTTTGTTATTAGTGATGAAGGTGCGACCTTGAACCTATGATCCACTATTCATAAACTAGGTTTAGGAAAGAGTGATAGTTAAGGTAAGGACTCCGGTGAGCATCGCAATGGCAAGGGATCTAAAGATGGTAGTCGTAATGAATGAAGAGATGATGGCAGACACCACGGTGGCTATGGCAGTTCACCTTCCTCTTCATCCTCTTCATTTGATTTTGAACATTCCTCTTCATCTTCTGGTTCTCATAGAAGTCATCGTCGAGATAATCATGGTGAAGGTAATTAATGAGACAACAATGACCGTGAAGGCCATCAAGACCGAAGGGGTGGCCGAAACCATCATCAACAAAGTGATGATGATGAACCTTTATTGATGACTAGAAGCATGCTCAACATTGCAAATGCAGTAAAGATTCTGACTAGGCATGTGAGAGATATCTGGATCAAATGCTTAGACATGAATAATATCCCAAGATTTGAGGGGGATACAACTCTGATCCACAAACACATCTACAAGCTTTCCATGATACCTGTGCCTTATAGAACATAGAAAATGAATGTAGAAACTCAAGCTATTTCCTAGGACATTCATCAAGGAAGCTAAAAGTTGGTACCAATCCTTGGAACCGAAATCCATGCGTCGATGGAGTACCATGTTAGAGCTATTTAATGAAAAATACTAGACATACTCTAGAGTGTCTAATCTGAGAAGGCAAATCCAAGGCTAGAAGTAGGGAACACATGAACCCTTGGATGCTGCCATGAATAGATACTATTCACTCTTACACCGATGCCTTGGCCATGGTTATTCTTAGAGAGAACAACATTTCCACATCATAGATGGGCTCAAAGCAAAAACTAAAAGAACTCTTAGGGTGTATGTCCAAGGGAAATTATCTAAACTAAGAGCTCATCAAATCCAAAGGCTGATAGAGTAGATAGCAAAAGAAGAAGGCGAGTTGCAAAAAATAGAAAGTGTAGAAGAGTATAATAGGAATCCTTCCATTAGGAAATAGGAGGTTTGATTTTGTGATGAAGAGGAGTCACCACTCGATGAAGTGGTGAACAGGAAAACGTTGTCCATCGAAAAATTTGTTTATGATATTTTGGAAAAAGTTGATAAATTATGGAACTCTTTGAATGAAAACTTCCAAGCTACTATGAAGATTGCTGAAGAATTTAAAGAGAAAAATAGTGATCATAAGCGTAGGAGGTGAAAAGAAGCTGAACATGCCTACCAAAGAGGTAAGGGCAAAGCTATGGTCATAAAGGAAGTTGTGGAAACCAACTGTGATGATGAAACTGATTATGACATTTGTCAATACGAACATCCAAAGGGTTGTTGCCCTATGGTGTCACACTTACAAGAGTCTGGGGTGTATGCATTGAATCCTTGACTAGCATGTATGCAAGCACCTAGATGATTACCTTATGCTTAGGGTAATCCAAGGTAGTTCCACTAATAACAAGAAGCTTACTACCTAAGTGGAGATCCTCCACAACCTTATGAAAAATACCAACAATGGTACCAACCATAATCATGGGGAATGTCACCACCAAGGTAGCAGTACCCTTATAGGTAACTAGATCCATACAGGTACTATGTTCAACAACTTGTCTCTCTAAGAAGTTTTGCAAGTCATACCTCATTTTAGCATCACTATTACCCTCCAGAGTATCACCAAACACATTCACCATCTACTCGATGGGAAAACCCATATCCATACCATCCTTCACTTCCATCTACACACACACCTCTGCCTTCAACCTAATTACCTCCTGCTCCATCCATGTAAGGTAAGATTCCTCCACAACTACAATAATGAAATGCTATGAGGGTTGTATATTCACAACTGGCTTTGTGGTTCAAACAATCGATCCAAGAAAAGACCCTTTTTTTGACCCGGTAGTCCTCTCCAACCCTCACAACCTAGTACAATTGATTGTCCTACATCTCCAATACCCTCATCCTCTACATCAAATACCTTCGAGTGTCCTTCAAACCAAATCTCACTTTAGATTCTCACTATGATGCTAACTCATGTTCTTTCCGACTAGATCAAGGTTGGAAATCTTTCCATAAAAAGATCTTACCTAGGAAGTCCACTCATTTACCTGCAGATCACTAGACATGAGCCATGTAAGACTCTTCTTAACTCTGGTTCTGGAGGTAATCTCATCTCCCATGACATGTATAAGGCCTAGAACCTACCACCTCTCAAGAAGAGCACCATTCGTCTAGAATTAGCAGATCAGTCAATTATTGTCCCTCTAGGATTAGTAGAGGGCATTATGACCATAGTTTGTGGGTGGTCCTATCCTACTAATTTTCTGGTGATCAAGGTTAAAAACTGCAAAAGTGACTTTTTCATCATTATGGGAAGAGCTTGGTTAAGCACGGTCAATGCATGCATGGGCATAAGGGACCTCTCTTTGGAAATCTCCAAAGAAAATGAATTTGTTAAGATAGAGAAGAAGTGTATTCTAGGCATCATGTACAATGATAATGGGTACAATTGCATGCAAAAAAATTGGTCCGTCAAAAGTACATACATTAAAGCATTCAATCAGTGTGCACAAGAAATCAATATTTAAAGGTGTCTGTACACAGCAGCCACAAAATAGGTGAGCACCTACTGGTTGATAACTGACTCAGATAGCAGCATATTATGCATGGAACCAACTGAGAGCCTAACATGTGCCTATGTTGAAGGCATGTGATGAAACATGTTTTGCAGTCACCGTGACATTAGGTATTCGATGTTGGGGCTACAACATTAGGTACACGACGTCGAGATCTTGATGGAACGTTAAGTATCCAATGTTGGAGGGTATACTCTAGCCTATAAATATAGCACTTGGGCTCCCATTTTGGCATTATTTTTTGGTCATTTTTAAGTCAAATTAGCAAAGCTCTTGCAGTTCATTTTCTTCAAAGTTAGAATATTTTTTGACTGCCTGCAGAAGGAGTTTAAGTGTGTATGGTTCTTTAGTCGAACACTAATGTACCTGAGTGCAGTAGTGTGATGGAAACAAAAAAAACTCTTTTGACCATCCTTGTAGCACTAAGAATATATTAATATTTCCTTTACTGCATTTTATTTTCATGCACTTTACTTTAATGCATTTGAATTAAGCAATTACTTTCCAGTAGTTAATGAACACAAGCATGACCACTTCAAGCAAACATATAGTACTTGGTAACCCAGCAACGCTTAACGTTTGGTAGCCCAGCAGCACTATATGTGTTCAGGATGTGTCCAAGAAAGTGGGATGATTACATGTGTTAGGCTAGATAAGTAATAACAAATTAGATTTTAAGTTACTCTACTCTTCATTCTTATTGTAGGCGATCACATCTATTAAACATAAAATGATAGAAATCATATGCCTCACTCTAGACTAAATCATCATTAGTAAATTTGTTATTTCTTGAATATTTTACACCTTCTTTTATATTTTCTTTTATTTTGATGTGATTTTCTAAATTATTATTAATAAGTGCCAGGTACAGTGGTAATGTGTTGATTGATGGTAGTATGTACTATTTTTGTTATTTGATTGTTGGTGTCTCGTTTCTAGCTTTGAATTTTGTTATGGATGATTAGGACATGATTTATTTTTCATAAAACAAGTAGTGAGTCCACAACAACCACCCATTTACAAATGTCATGGTTTTCCTTATTTTGGAAACGTGTAGTGCCTTTTTCATTAATGAAACTTTAACAAATTTGTAACTTTAGTAGTTTCCAAAATTGGGAAGGATTCAAAGGTTTGAATAAGGTGTGTCTTCAAGGGGATTTGGTATTCTTTGTGCCTTTTTGTTTGCTTGGGTGCATGTGTGTTTTCATGAACTTCTTACCATTCCATGCTGATCAATAAAAGGAAGTTGAATAAGTCCTTGCATGGGGTGGTTCTCATCAGAAAAAAAAATGATGAGGATTCAAAGCACACCTCTTGGACAAGATAAATGCATACATCCTTGCATGGTGTGATTCTCATTAGAAAAAAAAATGAGGATTGCATGTGTCTTTGCATGGTGTGGTTTCCATTTCAAAAAGAAAAAATAATGGGAATTCAAAGCACATCCCTTAGATAAAATAAATGCGCTACAAGCACTAATTATGGGACTCATCCCCTCTAACTAAGGCCCTTTCTCACTTCCTACTTCTTCTTTAATAAGGAATGGTGGTTGTTCTATGGGAGCACTCTTATGTCTTAGGGGATGGATTGGTCTTAGAATGACGATGCGAAGTCACTGAACATGGTTGGTTTTGGTCTAAACTAAGGATGGGTCCTATCAAGTCATTTAACCACAAAATCCACAATGGACTTCATGTGACCATAATTAGGAACTCCATTCCACACACACTCTCTCATCTATATATTTTTTCCATATTTCACCTCACTATTGGTTTCATGTTCTTGTTCAATGTCTTGGTTTGATGTGTTAGGATTCTTAGTTAGTTTCTTCTAGGTTTTTGTACTTAACTTTCTATAACCATTAATCATCCACAAAGCCCATGGACTCTTTGGTTTAAGGTTATGCAAGGGCATTAAAGGCTTGTGCTTGCTTTGGGGAGGACCCACTTGCATATCTTTTGGTTGGGTTAGTTAAGTTCTTTATCTTTAGACACTCTTACAATCAAATTCTTTTTGTTTACCCCATCAATGACATCCAGTTGTGTACATCTTCACAACATTTTTAAGTGAGCTTTCCTTTTTATTTGTTGTGAATTCTTATACCCTCTTCAAATATTTCTTTGTGTTGAGCTTTTTCGAAATTTAATGGATCTCTTATCTAATTTACCCTTTTTGTCAACCTTCCTGCTAACACTACCAAAGGAACCAATCTACCACAATCACAACCTAGCTAAGTGTAACCGCTAATGAGACAAGGTAATCAACAACTATGTGTTACACGTTGTATACTAATTCATGATCCTATTGTGATTGCAATGGAAAGCCTGTACTAGAAGCAGGACTATCTTCACCAAGGATGACATAGTAGTTCCACATAATGAGGACCATTCATGATCGTTGGATCTTCTCTCTCTCTCATTCTTCTATTGCCAAGAGGTGTTGGATCTCAATGTTATCCAAGGTGTTTACTTTTCTTATCATGAACACCCAATCTTATAAATATTGTAATTCTGTAAACTTGGGCACTTAGCATTTATCTATTCATCTGAGTTAGTTTGTATGTCAGTCAATAATCCCATACCTTCCTAATATTTTGTAAAGAACTTGTTCCTCCTCTTTTACACTTAAGGATGAGTTTTCATTCAACCATGGGGGTATGATGAAATACATTTTCCAGTTGCCACGACGTTGGGGCTGTGATGCCGAGTACACGACGTTGTGGTCTTGATGTGACGTTGGGTATCCAATGTCAAGAGGTATACTCTAGCCTATAAATATAGCACCTGGGCTGTCATTTTGGCATTAGTTTTTAGTCATTTTTCAAGCAAGGTAGCGAAGCTCTTCTAGTTTATTTTCTCCAAAGTTAGAATATTTTCTGAGTGCCCATAGAAGGAGTCTAAGTGTGTATGATTCTTTGTTCGAACACTGATGTACCTGAGCACAGTAGTGTGATAGGAATAAAATGAACTCTTTTGACAATCCTTGCAGCACTAAGAATAGATTACTATTTTCTTTATTTCACTTTACTTTAATACATTTTAATTAAGCAATTACTTTCCATCAGTTAATGAACACAAGCATGACGACTTCGAGCATACATATAGTACTTGGTAACCCAGCAATGCTTAACGCTTGGTGGTAGCCCATCAGCACTATATGTGTTTAGGATGTGTCCAGGAAAGTGGAATGGTTGCTTGTGTTAGGCTAAATAGGTAGTAACAAATTAGATTTTAAGTTACTCTACTCTTCATTCTTGTTGTAAGTGATTACATCTATTAAACATAAAACGATAAAAATTATATGCCTCACTCTAGACTAAACCATACGTGACAAAGCTACCACTAGTCCAAGTGGGAAGACAGCGAACTACAATCAAGGCATAGTGATCTAGATGCCATAGCTAATCCCATCCACGAAATTCAACTAGATCGTACATGAACACTTGTGATTCGTATGGTTGGACGTAGGGGTACCTCATCACTCATGAACATGAATAAAATTAAACAATTTCATCCCCAACTCTTTGATGAATATGATGATACTTGTTGGGGAGAGTTGAAAATCCCTAATAACTTCAAGCAAGAGCCCCTAGAGCTAAAAAATTTACTAGCCAGCATGTAATATGCATTTTTAAACAATGTTAAATCGGTCATAATTAATGTCAAACTTGTTCTTAAACAAAAAGAAAAACTATTAAAGGTGATTAACAAATGACCAACAACCTTTGCTTAGTCATATCCTAAGTTAACAGGAAGTGATCCAAGGATATGTCAACATCACATTTACACCGACCTAGCCCTAAAGCCTAGAAGGTAGCTGCAGAGGTGGTTGAATCCAAAATTGAAGCAGATCGTTAAGGAGAAAATTGAACAATTCCTCAAGGTAGGGTTCATCTATCCCATGACAAATAGTAAGTGGGTTAGCCCACTCGTAGTCATTTTGAATAAATGTGGCAAATGGTGGGTCTGCATCGACTTCAAGCTATTGAATATGACAACATTTAAAGATCATTTTCCATTGCTATTTGTGAATCAAGTGTTGGACACCATATCTAGGCATTACTATTATAGCTTCTTGGATGGTTATAGTGGCTATAAACAAATCTAAATTGCACCAGAAGATCAAGCCAAGACAACATTCACGAGTCCCTGGGGAACTTTTGCATATTGTAAGATGCCATTCAGTCTATGTAATGCCCTTGCAACATTTCAATGCCTAGTCCTTAGTATTTTCCAATAGTAGATTAGTAATGGTGTGGAAGCTTTCATGGATGACTTTTCCACCTATGGAACTACATTTGAGCAAGCCTTAGATCACCTTGAGCAACTACTAATGAGCTATGTTGAAACAAATCTTTGGATCAACTAGGAAAAGAGCCATCTCATGGTCCAAGAAGGCATTATACTAAGACATAGAATCACTCAAGCAAGGATTGAAGTAGACCCAGAAAGGATAAGGGTCATCTAAGGAATAACACGCCAACCAAAGATAGTTAAAGATGTTTGGTCATTCCTTGGACACACTGGCTACTATTGACGATTCATAGAGAATTTCTCTAAGATCACAAAATCATTGGTAGAACTTACAAAGAAAGATGCATCTTTCATTTGGACCAAGAAATGTGAACATGCATTTCAACAATTAAAGGAGAAATTCATAGAAACACCAATCCTAGAGTACTAGACTAGTCTAGACCCCTCCACATCATGACGGATGTATCTAACTATGCCTTGGGAGTAGTGCCCACACAGATGGATGACAAAAAATGTGCATACTACATCCACTACGTTAGCCAAAGCATTGTGGGAGCACAAGTAAATTACACCACCATAGAAAAAGCACTAATGACCGTTGTGTATGCTCTTGAAAAGTTCAAGCACTATGTGCTTAGCTACAAAGTATTTGTGCACATGGACAACAGTGTAATCTATTTCCTCATGTACAAGCTAGCAATGAGCCATCGTATCATATGGTGACTCGTGATCTTATAGGAATTCGATCTCACGATGGTAGATCAAAAAGGGATCGAAAATGTGGTTTTTGACCACCTCTCTTGTTTAAGGTGGGATAATAAAGAGAAGGAGAGCCTTCTTTTTGATCATTTTCCAAACAAACTCCTCTTTATATGAGCATTAATTGACCAAACACCCATAGAAACAACTTGGTATAATGGTATCCTCACCTATTGTCTCACTCAGAAGGTGCCACAAGATCTTGACTTTAGAAAGAGGCAACAATTTCTCCATCACGCAAAATATTTTATCAAAATTAATGGACACTAATGAGTAGTAAGGTACCCCTACACCCAATCATACGAGTCACAAGCATTCACGCTCGATTTGGTCAAATTTCATAGACTTTATCATTTCCAATACACTAGTCCTTTAGGAAGTGAATCTAGCCCTAAGGTTAATTATTATCTTCCCAATTACACTTGTGGCATCTGTTGGTATGGTTAAGTGTAACTAAGGTATTTGATTTTTATCATTTTTATCTTTTATAGTTGGGTGCTCAAATTGTAGATAAAAATGGATTTGATTAACTAATCTAAATTAACTAATTGACTAATCATTTAACTAATCTTAACATAAGTATCTGTTTCCACTTTTTGTACATGTCCTAAATCCACGTATCCACTATTGCACTATGCTACTGGGCACACCAAGCAATAACGCTACTAGGATTACCAAGCGAATATGTGTTACCCTCAAAGCAGTCGTACTTATGTGTGTAATCTATTTGGCTTAATTACTTCATTAATGTAGTAACTAGAAAATAACTAATAACTAATTTGAAACATTTAATAAATAACTAAAAACATTAAATGCATAAATGAATAGCTAATCTATCTAGAGTGTTGCAAGGTTTATTAGAAGGCTCATCTTTATTGCCACACACACTACTGTGCTCAGGTACAACAATGTTCAAATAAAAATCTGTACACTCAATGACTCCTACTGCTAGTACTTAGGGGAAAAATTCTAACTTTTGAATGGAAAAAATGTAAGAGCTCCATCTCAAATTTTGTTACTAAAGTTCTTTTTGATTTAGTGTGTTTCAACTTTTGTAGTTCTTTTTGATTTAGTGCATTTCATCTTTTGTAGTTCTTTTTGATTTAGCGAAGCTCTTGTAGTTCTTTTTGATTTAGTTCATTTCAGCTTTTGTTACAGACTATCTAAATATGATCATTACTACCTCCTTCTCAGCCTTCTAAAATCATTCTTGAAGCTATTTGATAACTTCATCTCTTGTCACTACTAGGTTGAGGATCACTTGATCTGCAAGTTGGGCATGAAGTTTGACAATCTTCATAGCCAAGCGTTGATTTTGCTCTTGGGTTGTTTCTAATTATCCCTCCAGGATAATGCATTTGTCACTTACATTTAGTAGCTTTGATTGGGTTGCAGTGATGTTCTCTAGAAGATTAAAAATATCCAAAGTTAGTTACCTAGTTCCTACCAGTCGTTCCAGCAACTGTTCATGTTGGGCTATGTTCAATTTCCCGCTGATCATGCCTGCAGATGTCTGCATGTCTTGAAGTGCAAATACATTTGGTATAAATGCCACAAGTGCATTCAATGCTTCAACTACATAGTCAACTACCACTTTTGCCATTATTTCCTACCCTTGGTGCTGCATCACCAAGATAGTTACCTCTTCACCTTCCTCCAACCACATCGAGAAAGTGGTAGCATTTCCAAATATTTCTAGGAATAGATGATGTGTTGCTAGTGACACCGTCACCTCTCAAGCATTGGGATCCAACCTTGAAGCCAGTTGCATTCTTTCGGTAGAGAAAATGGGACCACCCCTCTCCATTTGGCTAACTATTCGGGCCATGTCATTAAGGTGACTCATTGTTGGTCAGTACACAAATGGATCTGCCCCACTCATTCCTGCTTACTACTCTTATTCACTCAAGAGCTGTTCTTAGATTTTTCATAACCATTCCATGGTTGCACGGGCCCCCAATGTTCTTTCCTAAGTGGGTAGTGGTAGTGGAAGCTCCTCTAATTGAGTCATTGCTAGTGTCTTCTCATTCATGATCTCGACCATGAAGCCAAAGGAGTATGCCTAAGTGTATCATTGGAGTAGTGAACGATGCCTACCCTTTTGCAAAGTTTTCTGATGAGGCATGAAAAGAGCAAGATCTTCCTTCCACATTCATTTTCTTTGCAATGTTTTTCAATCTCTAAGTATAGTAGTTGTGGAAGGTTAACAAGAAACTTCTTGATTAGAGTGGTGCATGCTAAGGTGGAGAAAGTAGTCATCTTGCTTGGCCTCATTGTTGGATTGAGGTGATAGGTCGTAATCTTAGAATAAATCCGCTTTGTTAGTGTGAGTGCACCATACTCCTTACAGTCCATCCTACAACAATGTTGGATCCACTCCTTCTTGGCCTCAGGGTCACCTTGCGTGGATAATTCTGCCAGCCGTGTTCCAGTGTCAAGAAACCCAAGTTCCTGTGCAATATCTTCTATCGAGTAGAACACCTGAATGTCCTTGATCTTGACAATGGACCTTGGCCTTCGGCTACTCTAGAAGAGATAGGTCTCTCCAATGTATCATTTTCCATTGGACGTGATGACTAGCCACATGGGAGAGCTTTGCAATTGTGTCCTAACATCCTTTGGAGCTTTCTCCAAGAATGATCCAAAGTTGATCTCTTGAAGAACCAATCTTTGAATTTCTTGGGACTAAATGATGTCAAGGAAGACTTGAGTCAAAGTGACCTCAAGCTTGGCATAGGTCCAGGCACTTCTCTTTGTGATCGTTTGGTCAACACTTATTCTTTTGGAATTTGTTGGATAGATTCCACTTTGGGCTCCTCACAAAGAGGTCCCATTGCATGGGTTGCCTCTGGTAGTTCTTGGCCTTGTTCTTGCTAGCCCCTTTGAGCTCTGGGTCGTTTTTCCTATGGTTGCGAGGTTTCTCCTTCCTATGGATATTTTTGCTTTGGTGTCATCTGTAATCACAATAAAACCATGGATTAGCAATTATTGTGTAACCTTAAAACAATTGGCATACCTTATCTCTTAAGGATAGTTACACTTGGCTAAGTTGTGATTATGGTTGTTTTAATTAATCCAATTATCATTTATTTATGTATTTTCATTAATAAATCATCTCAAAGGTTGTTGGAAGGGTTAACTTGTGAAAAAGTTGATGTTTATATGTTGTTAAGGTTAGTAACCCTTTGGGGGAGTTACGAAAATTTCCAAAAAATTTCATCAAATTTTCATCGAAAACCTTAAGGTTTGCGGCCCCCATAACAAAGATCTTACCTTCAGTAAGTGCAAGATCTAGAAATAGAGTGATTTGGACAAACAGTTGGGAAGTTATAAGCTCTGAAATATTTTGGGCTCTAAACAATTTCAAAAACTCCCCTTGTGTCATGAAAAAATGGCAAAAAATTACAAAGTGTTCGATGGTATATATAGGGCTTTTGCAATGTGCCGATGAGGCCTAGCTGATTGGGCCTTATTGACTAGGGTGGATGCATTGATGAAAACTCAAAAACACAACCATTGACCACAAACGTTAACCTTAGTCAAACTTGCAAAATATGAAGAGTTTTTCAGTGAAATTGGTGTTAAATGAAAGCTCTAAAGACCAAGATTAGTATGAAAACATGAGAAGAGGGTGTTGAAGCTTATAAATTTGGAAAATTGAAGAAAAATTGATTTAGTGGATGAATGAAATGAAAGATTAAGGAGTACTGAGTGATTTACATAATGGAAAATGCAAAAGATAGGATTATAGCAATGTTAAAGGTAATGAACCTTAACTAATCAAGCCAAGAGCTATGTAAGTGAATCCTTCCCATAACAGGCTCATGTCCTTTTTGCCCTTACATAACCTGAACTAAGGAGTTTGTAGGCCCCATAGTCGATTTAATGATCATGGCAAGTTAAGGACCAACTTGAAAGAATCCACTCAAGAATCCCAACATGTTAGACCAGAACACAGAGCATAACATAGAACCCAGCAGTAAGGTGAATTACGATAGCATGGATGGATGATAGATGATGACTGGCGAGGTACCCCTACACTCAACCATATGAATACGAGCATTTCACGCACGATCCGGTTGAACTCCGTAGATGGGCTAGTTGTGGTATTTAGATAGTTACTTGTTGATCGTAGTTCGCTATCTTTCCACCTAGACTAGTATTTACTTTTTCATGTATGGATTAGTCCAAAGTGAGGTGTATGATGTGTTCCTAAACTAATGTTACTCCTAGAGGTGATGGGAAATAATATTAGCTAAACTATGAGGAAAAAGGAGAGAGAGTTATGCTAAGAGGAAATAGGGGAAGAGAATCTAAACAAGCCTAAGTGCGATGAGCATCCATTCCTTAATCATCCGTATATATCTTGGACATCATGCACGACTACCACTGGGATTACCAAGCACAAATCCTAGGTATGCTACTAGGTTATCAAGTAGTCACACTTAAATGCTCGTGATTAAGTCGTACTCATTTCGTGTTTAAGGAGTTTAGGATGGAGAGATATTAACTATGAAAGCAACAATAACAATTAAATAATTAAACTAAGTGAATGCTAGAATGATGAAGTAATCTCATCTTTATTTCCAATCATGTACATGTCCAAGTACATCACACTCGAATAAAGGATGTCGTACAATTACAATCATCACACTGTGGGCATGGACTAGGAGAAAGGGTTGAGAGGAAAGAACTGACAAAAAGATCCTACATTAAACTGACTCACTAAAACTGACAAAAATACTCCCTTCCCGTATGCCTACATGTGTATTTATAGGCCCACGTAGGAACCACAATATCGCATATCTGATATCGTTGTTGGGTGCGATATTGCGTATTCGATATCATGGGTTCGATATCGCAACTAGATGAATCACGATTCATGAATAGAGAAGATGGAATGGAGTTCCAAATTGAGGTCATAAGAAGTCCCTTGTGGAATTTGTGTTTAAAATGACCCAAGAAGTTCCATCCTTTGTCCAAACCAACACCAATCACTTTCAGTGGCTTTGCATCGCCACTCTAAGACTAATCCACCCACTTAAGACATGAGAGTGCTTCCACAAAACAACCACCATTCCATAAAGAGAAGAAAAGAGAAGTAGGAAGTGAGAGAGAGGGCCTTAGTTAGAGGGGACCTTCAAGCATAAGTGCATGTCATATAGGTCCCTTAACTAGTGCTTGTAGGCCTTTTATTTATTCAATGGGTGTGCTTTGAATTTCCATAGTTGTTTGTTTGTTTTTTTGTTTTATTTTATTTTATTTTTTGAAATGGAAATCACACCATGAAAGGACTTATTCATGTCAAAGGGGTGTGCTTTGAGTTCCAATTATTTTTTTTCTTGAATGGGAACCACACCATGCAATGACATTATTTTGACTTCCTTCAGTGGGTGGTGTGGAAGTTTAAGAAGTCCATGAAAAACACTCAAGCACTCAATCAAGAAGAATAGGAACAAAGAGTATTAAGTCCCCTTAAAGTCACACCCTTAAAAAACCTTTGAATCCTTCCTAATTCTGGAACTACCAAGGTCACCAATTGATTAAAAGTTTCTTTAATGGAAGGGACCTCACATTCCTAGAATAAGGAAACTCATAGAGTTCATTGAATGGGTAGATGACGTGGACTCACTGCCTATTCCATGAAAAATGAACCATGTCAAAATCATTAGACATCAAAATTCAAAAATGGATAGCAAAAACCATCATTAGTAAACAACAACAATGATACTATGTCTTGTGACAATAAAGCACTCTTTATTGGCAAAAATAAAAAAATATCACACTCAAATAAAATAAAACAAAACCAAAATATATAAGAAAGTGTAAAATAAGAAAGAAAGTTCAAAGGTACTAAAGATGATGTAAAATTAGAAAAATTCAAAAATAAAAAATTTGTAAAATCAAAAACATGAAAAACAAAAAGGTAGAAAAACTGAGGGGCCATGGTAATGATTAGCACATATGGCCATCTCCCCCATGATTGAGTGGGAAGGAGGAGATCCGAAAAATATAACATGGTTGTCCAGCCATTGAGGTGGTGTTTACACTAGCCTGTCTTGGTTTAAGGAAAGGCTTCACTTGTTGGATGTTGACCAACTACTTTTTATTTGGGCTGTCAAGTTTGTAGATTAACATGACCCCAAAGGAAAAGGTTTGATCAATTATATAAGGCCCTCCCACAATGTTTGGAATTTTTTCTTTTAGGGTACATGTGTGGCATTCTAGTAAAGAACCTTATCTCTTGGTTGAAGTTCTACCTTCCTAATTCTAAGGTCATGACATTACTTGCTAAATTCCTTGTTCACCTCATTTAAGGATAGGGCTACCAATCAATTTTCATCCATCATGTTTAGATTGATCAATCTCTCCCTTTGTGCTAAACTTAGGGCAAGGTTTAGATCATAGGTCGTTGAGAGTGTATGGAGCTCGGATTGAATTGGGAGTGTTGGAAGTTTCCTGTACACTAACTCGTAGGGAGAATAGCCAATAGGAAGCTTCCAAGTTGAACGATAAGCCTAGAGAGCATCGTTCAACTTTGTACTCCAATCCTTCATATATTTGCTAGTTTTTTAGGTTAGTATTTTTGTAATCTCCTGATTGGTTACCACTACATGACCATTGGCTTAGGGCTGATAAGGTGTTGTTAATTTATATTCTACCCCCAAGCGTTGCATTAATTTTCTAAATGTGACACCTATGAAATGAGTTTCATTATCAAAAATTAGTGAACGTGGAATCCCAAACCTATTCACAATATTTTGTTGTATAAACTCAGTAGCAGTGGATGATGTATAATCAGTAACGGTTGCTGCTTCTGCCCATTTTGTGCAGTAGTTGACTACTACAATAATATACGCCTTTCTGTTGGACATGGGTGTGATGGGACCCATGATGTCAATGCTCCATATGTCAAAATGTTTTAGTGGTTGAATCCACTGTTAAGGATCTTTCATGCGAGTAGTCATCTCCTCATCATGTTGATAATGTTCACAAGACTTGATGAACTAGTGGGCATCCCTAAAGATTGTGGGCCAATAGTGTCTCGCCATTAGGATTTTTATGACCATGTGTCTCCTTGCATAGTGGCCTCCGCAAGATCCTTTGTGAGCATCCTAGAGAACATGCAGTTGATCTTTGTCATAGACACACCAACGAATTAGGCCATTGACACATACCTTGTAAAGGTGTCTGTTGATTTCCATGAAGTATTTAACCTGATGAAGAAATTGTTACTTTTTCCTAAAATCCAAGTCTTGTGACATCTCCTCCTAAGTAAGAAGATATGTGAGGATGCCATTATACCATGTTTCTTTTTTAGGTGTTTGTTCACTTATTGATCCAGTAAAGAGAAGTTCATCTGAAAACTAATTAGAGAGTAGGCTCTCCTCCTCTTTGCTATCCCTTCTTAAGCAAGAGAGGTGGTTAGTGACCACATTCTCAGTCCCTTTTCAATCTACCATAGTGAGATCAAATTCCTACAAGATCACAAGCCACCATATGACACGAGGGCTCATCATTAGCTTGTTCATAAGGAAGTGAATTGCACTGTGGTTCGTATGTAAAAATACTTTGTAACCGAACACATAATGTCTAAACTTTTCTAGTGCGTACACCACTATCATTAATTCTTTCTCGGTGGTGGTGTAATTTAATTGTGCCCCCACAATGCTTATACTCGTGCAGTGGATATAGTATGGATGTTTCTTATCATCCATCTACATGCGCATAACTCCCAAAGCATAGTTAGATGCCTTTGTCATGATGTGGAAAGGTTTGGACCAGTCTGGTGCTCATAGAATTGGTGTTTCTATGAGATTCTCCTTTAATTGTTGGAATGCATGTTCACATTCCTTAGTCCAAAAAAAAGGTGCATCTTTCTTTGTAATCTCTACCAATAGCTTTGCTATCTTAGAGAAATTCTCAATAAATCACCAGTAATAGCCAGTGTGTCTAAGGAATGACCAAACATCTTTAACAGTCTCTGGTTGGCATGTTATTCCTTGGATGACCCTTATCTTTTCTAGGTCTATCTCAATCCTTTTTTTCAAAATTCGGTGCCCTAACATAATGCCTTTTTAGATCATAAGATGGTTCTTTTACCAATTAAGCCTTAAGGTTGTCTCTACACATCTTTTTAGTACTTACTCAAGTTGATCCAAGGCTTCCTGAAAGGTAGCTCTATAGGTGGAGAAGTCATCCATGAAGACTTCAACACCATTACCAATCTTTTGTTGAAAGATACTAAGGACCAAGCATTGAAAGGCTGTAGGGGCATTACATAAACTAAATGGCATCTTACAATATGCAAAATTTTCCCAAGGACTCATGAATGTTGTCTTGGCTTGGTCTTTGGGTGCAATTTGGATTTGGTTATAGCCACTATAACCATCCAAAAAGCTATAACAGCAATGCCCAAATATGGTTTCTAACACTTGATCTACAAATGGCAAAGAAAAATGATCCTTAAATGTTACCATATTTAACAACCTAAAGTCTATGCAAACCTGCCATTTACCACCCTTCTTTGGTACAATTACAAGTGGACTAACCCACTCACTATTCATGATTGGATAAATGAACCCTGCCTTGAGGAGTTGCTCTATCTCTTCCTTTATGATTTGCTTCAACTTGGGCATTAGCTGCCTTTGCAGCTACCTTCTAGGCTTCATGGTTAGGTCAGTGTAGATGTGATGCTAGCATATCCTTGGATCAATTCCTATTAGCTTTGGATATGACCAAGTAAAGGTTGTTAACCATTTATTCACCACTTTCAATAACTTTTCTTTTTTCTTAGGAGCAAGTTTGGCATTAATGATGATCAGTTTACCATTCTTTAAAAATGCATACTCCATACCACCTAGTAAATTTTTTAGTTCTAAGTACTCTTGCTTAAAGTGATCAGGGATTTCCAACTCTTCCCAATAGGTATCATTATCTTCATCAAAGAGTGGGGAATGAACTTGTTCAATTTTGTCCATGCCTTCCACATATGCATATGTTAGGCTCTCAGTTGGCTCCATGCATATTGTGTTGTTATCTAAATCAACTATCAACCACTAGGTGCCCTCTTGCTTTGTGGCTACTGCATACAAACACCTTTGAATGTTAATTTCTTGTGCACACTGATTCCATGCCTTAATGTATGTGCTCTTGATGGACCAAATTTTTTGCACACAATTGCACTTGTTATCACTGTATGAGATGCATGGACTACACTTCTTCTCAATCTTTCCTAGCTCATTTTCTTTAGATATTTTGAGAGATAGGTCCCTTATACCCATTTGTGCATCGATCGTGCTTAACTAAGCCCTTTCCATGATGATGGGGAAGTCACTTTTGGAATTGTCCACCTTGATTACTAAAAAATTAATAGGATAGAACCACCCACAAACTATGGTTACAATTTCCTATACTAATCCCAAAGGGATAGTATTCAACTAATTTGCTAATTCTAAATAAATGTTGCTCTTCTTGAGAGGTGGCAGGTTCCAGGTCTTGTACATGTCATGGGAGATGAGGTTTACTCTGGAACTAGAGTCAAGAAGAGCTTTGCATGGCTGTTGTTCAACAATTTGAAGGTAAATGAGTGGACTTCCTGGGTCAAATCTTCTTGTAGGAAGATTGCCAACCTTAATCCAGTCAAAAATAACATGAGTTAGCATTACAGTGCAAATCCTAGGTGGCACTTGGTTTGAAGGGCTCTCAAAGGTATTTAATGTAGAGGATGAGGATGATGGAGATGCAGGATAATCAGCCAAAATAGGTTGTGAGGGCTGGAGAGGACTACTAGGCCAAAAGAAAAATATTTTCCTTAATCGACTAGCTGGACCACTTGGTTGGAAATCTAGTTGTGAGTGTACAACCCTTGTAGCATTTTGTTGTTGTGGTTGTGGAGGAATCTTACCCTACATAGATGGAGTAGGAGGTAATTGGGTTAAATGTGGAGGTGTAGGTGTAGAGGAATGTGAAGGATGATAAGGATATTGATATGGATTTTCTGCTTGAGTAGATGGAAAATGTGTTCGGTGGTACTCCAAAGGGTAATAGTGATGTTGAAATGATATATGACTTGTAGAACTTCTAGGGGAGACAGGTTGTTGAACATAGTACCTGTATGGATCTGGGTGCCTATAACGGTACTACTACCTTGATAGTGGCATTCCCAACGATTGTGGTTGATACCACTATTGGTATTGTTCATAAGGTTGTGGAGGGATTCCACTTGAATAGTAAGCTTGTTGTTGTTGGTGGAACTACCTTAGGCTACCTTGAGGGTAAGGTAATCATCTTGGTGCTTACCTATGTGCTAGACAAGGATTTAATGTGTACACCCCTGACTCTTGTAAGTGTAACATCACAGGGCAACATCCCTTTGGATGTTTGTATTGGCATATGTCACATTCAGTTTCATCATCAAATTTAGACTCCATAACATATTTGCCCTTACCTCTTTGGTAGGCACATTTAGCTTCTTTTCACCTCCTACAATTACAATCACTATTTTTCTCTTTGGATTCTTTAGTAATCTTTAAATAAGTTTGAAATTTTTCGTCCAAAGAGTCCCATAACTTCTTGACCTTGGCTAAAATGTTAGAAATAGATTTTTGGATGGGTAAGGTCTTTCTATTCACCACTTCATCAAGTGGTGACACCTCCTCATCACAAAATCAAACCTCTTGCCTTTTGATGGAAGGGTCCCTATTATACTTTTTAGCACTTTGCCTTTTTCATAGCTCACTACCTACTCAATTAGCCTTTGGATCTGATTAGCTCTCATTTCAAACAACGTTCCTTGGGCATACACCCCAAGGGTTCTTCTTGTTTCTACTCTAAGCCCATCTATGATGTGATGAAAGTGTTCTTTCTAAGAATAACCATGGCCAGGGCATTGGTGTAAGAGTGAATAATATCAATCCATGGCGGCATCCAAGGGTTCATGTGTTCCTTGTTTCCAGCCTTGGATTTTCCTTCTTAGATTAGACACTTTGGAGTAAGTTCGGTATTTGTCATTAAATAGTCCTAACATGGTACTCCATCTGTGGATAGATTCTAGCTCTAAGGATTGGTACCAACTTTCAGCTTCCTTAATGAGTATATTTGAGAAAATTCTAAGTTTCTGCCATTCATTTTCTATGTTTTGTAAGGCACAGGCATCTTGAAAAGCTTGTAGATGTGTTTGCAAATTAGAGTTGTATCCCCCCTCAAATCTTAGGATATTATTCATATCTAGGTGCTTGATTTAACTATCCTTGATATGCCTGGTTGGAATTTTAACTTCCTCCACAATGTTGAGCATGCTTTGAGTCACCAATAGAGGTTCATCATCATCACTACGTCGATGATGCCGATGATGGTTTCAGCCACCTTTTCAATTTTGGTGGCCTTCATGATCATTGTTATTTTGTTGATCACCTTCATCATGGTTGTTTCAATAGTGGCTTCCATGAGAATCGTCAAATGAAGAAGAATGTTTGGAATTGAATGAAGAGGATGAAGAGCAAGGTGGACCGCCACCACCACCACAATGTCCACCACCACTCATACGCTTATTATGATCACTATCCTTAGATACCTTGTTGCAATATTTACTCAAGTCCCTACCTTAGTTATCACTCTTTCTTGAACACAATTTGTGAATAGTGGATCGCAAGGTTGGGTTCACACCCTTACCATTAGTAGCAGGGGGTGGAGAATCTTCACATTGAGGACCTTCCAATTGAGGATCCTCATTGCCCTCTTAATCTAGTAGGAACAAGGGCTTAGTGTAATGTTTCCCCTTTGTAGCTTCATGAAGTTTCTCTTCATGTTGATCTACTTTGCGTTGTGTTTCAATGGGATAGTAGTTTCAAGTGTCATATCCATTCACAATGTATTCTTCATGAAGATCTGCTATGCTAAATTTCTTAAGGGTTTTGAATAGCATCCTAGGCATAGATTAATCAAGGGGCAAGATGACATTGCCCTCCATATCACACCATCCCATTTGTTCATCTTGATGTAGGATGAAGGTGAAATTTGACACAAACTCATTTGGATGAGTGTATATCACCTTGCATTCTTATGGGACTAGTGGTTTGGTATCTTCGTGCTTATGAGAAGAAGAAGACATTTTGAAAAACAAAATGAAATTATCAGTGTGCTTTTATAATTCTATGTATAGTGGAAATGATATTGACCTTGAGGTTCATACAATGATATAAATGATATTCAGTTAAACCTAAATAGCACACGTTCTGCAAACAAAGTCCCCAACAACGATGCTAATGATGAGCGGCGAGGTACCCCTACACCCAACCATACGAATCATATGCATCCATAGGCTTTATCGTTTTGACTACACTAGTCCTTTAAGAAGTGAATTTAGCCCTGAGGTTAATCGTTGTCTTGCTAATTACACTTGTGATGTTCATTAGTATGGTTAAGTATAACTGAGGCATTCAATTTTTATTATTTTTATGTTTTATAGTTGGGTGCTCGAAATTGTAGATAAAAAGGGATTTGATTAACTAATATAAATTGACTAATTGACTAATCATTTAACTAATACTAACATAAGTGTCCATTCCCACTTTCCATACACGTCCTAAACCCACATATCTGTTGCTAGGCAACCAAGTGCTACGCTACTAGGTGTACCAAGCAATAACATTGTTGGGATTACCAAGTGAATACTTGTCACACTCAAAGCAATCGTACTTATGTGTGTAATCTATTTGGCTTAATTGCTTCATTAACATAGTAATTGGAAAATAATTAATAACTAATTC
Organism: Gnetum montanum; assembly: GCA_015680685.1. Lineage (NCBI taxonomy): Eukaryota > Viridiplantae > Streptophyta > Gnetopsida > Gnetales > Gnetaceae > Gnetum > Gnetum montanum. The sequence continues at coordinate 373,301 of MNCI01037811.1, forward strand.
AAAATATTTAATAAATAACTAAAACATTAAATGCATAAATGAAATAGTTAATCTATCCAAAGTTATCAGAAAGCTCGTCTTTATTGCCACACACACTACCATGCTCAGGTACAACAATGCTTAAATAAAGATTCGTATACTCAATGACTCCTACTATGGATACTTAAGGAAAAAATTCTAACTTTCGAATAGAAAAAAATGTAAAAGCTTCACTACAACTACAATCTACTTATGACATAATGGGGTTGCATGTGTGTATTTATAGCTGACTATAGACACTATGTTGACAGGGCCACGTTGATGCATGATATGAAGCTTCAACTAGCCCTCGTCGATGAGGCCCAAATGACGAGGCCTTGTTAACGAGGTTTCATCAACGCAGCCAATAAAACATGACTCATCAGACACCTTTACAAGGTATGCGTTGATGGCCTAATTTCTTGGTATGTCCTTGATGAAGATCAACTGTGCGTTCTCTAGGATGCTCACGAAGGGCCTTGCGCAGGCCATTGTGCAAGGAAAAGCACAACCATAAAAATCCTGATGCCAGGATACTATTGGCCTATAATCTTCAAGGATGCCCACTAGTTTGTCTAATCCTTTGAATGTTGTTAACGAGATGGGAGGATGACCGCTTGCATGGAAGGTCCTTAATAGTGGATTCAACCATTGGAACCTTTTGACATATGGGGCATTAACTTTATGGATTCCGTCACACCCATGTTCAACAAAAAGGCATATATTATCATAGCAACCAACTACTACACAAAATGGGTAAAAACAGCAGCTGTTACTGATTGTACATCATCCACTACTGCTAGATTTATACAACAAAATATTGTAAATAGGTTTGGGGTGCCACGTTCACTAATTTTTGAAAATGGAACTCATTTCATAGGTGCCACTTTTAGAAAGTTAATGCAATGCTTGGGGCTTGAACATAAATTAACAACACCCTACCATCCCCAAGCCAATGATCAAATAGAGGTAACCAACTAGGAGATCATAAAAATACTAACACAAACCATTAGCAAATATAGAAAAGATTAGAGTACAAAACTTAATGATGCTCTTTGGGCTTACCGTTCAACATGGAAAGTTCCTATTAGCTATTCTCCCTACAAGTTGATGTACAGAAAACTTCCAACATTCCCAATTCAATCTGAGCTTCATACATTCTCTACAGCCTGTGATCGAAATCTTGACCTAAGCCTAGCATAGAAAGAAAGGTAGACCAACCTGAATGTGCTAAATGAAAATCGATTAGTGCCCTTTCTTTAAATGAGGTACACAAGGCATTCAACAAGCAATGTTATGACCTTAGAATAAGGAAAGTAAAACTTCAACCAGAAGATAAAGTTCTCTATTGGAACCCCACACATGTATCCCAAAAAGAAAAATTTTAAACATTGTGAGAGGGACCTTATATCATTAATAAAACCTTTTCTTTGGGAGCCATGATCATCTACAAGCCTAAAAGCCCAAATAAAATGTAGTTGGTCAACATCCAATAAGTAAAACCTTTCCTCGAACCAAGACAGGCTAGTGCAACTACCACCCCGATAGATGGACAACCACATTTAATTTTTTGGATCTCCTCCTTCCAACTCAATCATGAGAAAGATGGCTATTCGTGCTAACAATCCATATGGCTTCTCAGTTTTTCTACTTTTTGTTTTTTATTTTTCACATTTTTGACTTTTACAAATTATTTATTTTCAAAATTTTATAATTTTACACCATCGTTAGTACCTTTGAGCCTATCTTGATTATTTTACACTTTCTTGTATATTTATTTATTTTGTTTTATTTTGTTTGAGTGTGAATTTTCACCATTTTTGCTAATAAAAGTGCTTTATTGCCACACAACACAATGTCGTTGTTGTTTACTAATGATGGTTTGTGCTTAATGTTGTGATTGTCGATGTCTGGTTGTTATTTTTGAATTTTGACATCTGATGACTATGACATGGTTTATTTTTCCTGGAATAGGCAGTGAATCCATGTCATCCACCCATCCAATAATCTCTATGATTTTCCTTATTCTGGAAATTTGAGGTCCCTTCCATTAAAGAAACTTTTAATCAATCGATGACCTTAGTAGTTCCGAAATTAGGAAGGATTCAAAGGTTTGTAAAGGAAGTGACTTCAATGGGACTTAATACTCTTTATAATTTCCTACTTGCTTGAGTGCTTGAGTGTTTTTCATGAACTTCTTACTATTCCATTTCAACCACTAATAGGAAGTCAAATAAAGTCTTTACATGATGTGGTTTTCATCAAAAATTTAAAAAAAACAATGGAATTCAAAGCACACCCCTTAGACACAGTAAACAAATAATTATTTGCATTGTGTGGTTTCCTTTTCAAAAAAAACATGATGGGAATTCAAAGCACACCCCTTAGATAAATAAACAGGCTACAAGCACTGGTTATGGGACTAGAAAGACATGCACCCATACCTGAAGGTCCCCTCTAACTAAGGCCCTCTCTCACTTCCTACTTCTCTCTTTTCTTCTCTTTATGGAATGGTAGTTGTTTTGTTGAAGCATTCTCATGTCTCATGCATGTGGATTGGTTTTAGAGTGGTGATGCGAAGTCATTGAAAGCAGCTAGTTTTGGTTTGGACTAACAATGGAACTTCTTAAGTGATTTTAAAAACAAATTTCATATGGGACTTTTTATGACCTCAATTCAAAATTCCATTCCACCTTCTCTATCATCCATCCATGCTACCATAACTCACCTCACTATTGGGTTCTATGTTATGCTCTATTTCTTGGTTTGATGTGTTTGAATTCTTGGATAGATTATTTTTGGTTGGTCCTTAACTTTTTATGATCATTAATCAATTATGGGGCCCATGGACTCCTTAGTTGAGATTATGCAAGGGTAACAAGGGCATAAGCCTACTATGGGAAGGATCCACTTGCATAGCTCTTAGTTTGGTTAGTTAGGTTCATTACCTTAAACATTATTACAATCCTATCTTTCACATATTCCATTATGTATTCTGATCAATGCTCCTTAACCTTTTACTTCATTCATCCCCTTGATCATTTTTCTCCATTTTTCAAATTTATGAGCTCTCAAACCCTCTTCTCATATTTTCATACTATTCATAACCTTGTAAGTTTTCATTTAATCCTAATTTCATTCAAAAAATCCTTATATTTTGCAAGTTTGTTCAAAGTCAATGGTCATCTATGGTGGTCAACAGCTACATCGACAAGGAACCCTATATATACCGCCATAAACTTTGAAAGTTTTATCATTTGCCTCATAACACATGGGGAGTTTTTGCCATTTTTTAGAGCCCAAAACTTTCTAGAGCCCTTAACTTCCTAATTTTTTGTCCAAATTACTTCGTTCTTCGATCCTATAGTTACTAGAGATAAGCTCTTTATCATGGGGGCCGTAAACCTTAAGGCTGTTGATGAAATCTTTGAAAATTTTGCTAACTTCCCCAAAGGGTTAATAGCCTTAACAATATACAAACATAAATTTTTTCGAAAGTTAACCTTTTCAACAACCTCCAGGATGATTTATTAACAATAACACATAAATAAAATAATGATTAGAGTAATTAAATTAGCCATAATCACAACTTAGCCAAGTGTAACTATCTTAAAGAGATAAAGGTATCCTAATTGCTTCATGTTACATAACAATTTATAACCTATTTTCTTATTATGATTATAGATGACACTAAGATCAAAATGCCCATAGGAAGGAGAACCCTCTCAACTAAGGGAGAAGTAGCCCAAAGCTAGAAGGGGCCAATAAGTACAAGCCCAAGAACCACCAAAAGCAACCCATGCAACGAAACCTCTTCATGAGGAGCCCAAAGTGAAATCTATTTGACAAATTCTAAAGGAAGAAGTGTCGACAAAGCAATCATAGTGAGGGAAAGCACTAGGACCCATGCCAAGGCTTGAAGTCACTGTGACTCAAACTTCCCTTGACATCATCAGGTCCCAAGAGATTCAATGCTTAGTTCTCCAAGAAATAAACTTCGGGCCATTTCTAGAGAAAGCTCCAATAGAAGTCAAAATACAATTGCAAATCTCTCCCATGTGGCCAATCATCACATCTAGTGGAGAATGGTACATGGAAGAGACATATCTCTTTTGGAACAATAAAAGGTTGGGATCTATAGTAAAAATCAAGGATATTTAGGTGTCTTACTCAGTCGACGCTATTGCACAGGTACTAGGATTACCTAATATTGGAACACAGTTGGTAGAGCTATTAATAAAAGGTGATCCTAAGGCCAAAAATAAGTGGACTTAGTGGTGTTACAGGGTCAATCATAAGGAATATGGTGTGCTCACACCTGTGGAATGCATCTACTTCAAAATTTTGGCTTATCACCTCAATCCAATGGTGAGGCCCAATAAGGTGACCACCTTTTCCACTCAAGCATGTGTTTCTTTAAGCAGGAGATTTCCTATAAACATTCCACAACTAATCTATTTAGAGATCAAAAAATGTTTCACAGAAAATGAGCATGGACGGAAAAGCTTGACCTTTCTGTGCCTCATCCCAAAACTCTATAGAAGGGTAGGAATCATCTACTATGCTAACAACATAATTAGGCATGCTCGTTTGGCTTCATGATCTAAAATCATGAAAGAAAAGACACCTACCACAACTAATAAAGAGGAGCAGCCACCATCTCCACTGCATATTCAGGAAATAACATTGGAGGCCTGTGCAGCCATTGAGCGCTTTCGCGAAATCTGAAAGTAACTCCTACATGAGCAAGAGCAACATACAGGGATGAGTAGTGTAGACACATCTATGTATCAACCAATAATAAGTCACCTTAATGAAGTGGCTCGAACAATCAACTAGATGGAAAGGGGGTGGATCAATATTGTTTACCCAATGAACATAGTTACCTGCGAGGTCTAATCCTAATACTCAAGAGGTGACGGTGTCATTATCACAATACTATTTATCCCCAAAAATCTCTGAGAATGTCACCTCCTTCTCAATGCATTTGAGGGAAGGTGAAGGAGCCACTATACTAGTGATGTAGCACTAAGGGCAAGAGATTACGGCTGAAGTAGTTGTTGACTGCATCGCCAAAGCACTTAATGCACTTGCAGTGTCTGTACCAAATGTATCTGCACTTTGAGATGTGCAGATGTTTGTAGGCATGGTCAGTGAAAAATTGAATACAGCCTTGCATGAAGAATTGTTGGATCGACTAGGGGGGATCGGGCAATTGATTCTAGATATCTTTGATTTTCCAGATAACATCACCACAACCCAGTCAGAGCTGTCGGAAGCAAGGGGTAAATGCATTATCTTGGAGGGCAACTAGAAATGGCTTAAGCACAAAATCAATCCTTGGCCATAGAGGTTGCCAAATTATGTGCTCATCTTGCTAATCTTGCACTCCTCAACCCAACAATAACCAAAGATGAAGCTTTCTAACAACTTCAAGAATGATTCAAGAAGGCTAAGGAGGAGCCAATGATGGCCATCTTTAACTAGTCCATAACATAGGTGAAGACATATTTAGGTCAAAAGGACCTAGCTTAGATGCATCAAGAGAATGAAGCACTGACCGCAGAAAATCACCACCTATGCAATGTTGATGCCTAAAAAGAACAAATGCAAGAATTCATTCATCATCAACAAGAGTAGGTTGCCAAGGAAAACATCGAATTAAGGAAATTAACCATAGGAAATTGGAATCTGTCAATGGAAGAAGTTCGTGCCTTATGCCAGAAATCTACTATTGAGATTATCGCCTGGAAAAATGAAGCTTTGAAGTTTGAAAGAGTGAAAAATTACGATACAGGCCAGGTTGGCTTGTAGAAAGAAGTAAATGAAAAGCACATCTAGATGGCAAAGGCAAAAATAAATGAAACTCTCTAGCAACTTCAACAAGGAAAAGAAGTTCGGTAGTCCATCATTGATGGGATTGATGCCTACAACAAAGTAGAGATCTGACTAAAGGAGTTGCAGATAGAATATATGACAAAATACATGGAATTGGCCAATCTCTGCTATACGAACTTGGCAATGCTGACTATCGAACGATCATGGTCAGAGTTAGAAAAATAAGTGGCTAGCTCGTATTTGCTATACGAAGTAAAGTTTAAACACCATAAAGACACCAAGCAAAAGCTTGAGAATGTAAATGCTGAACTTAAAGTTCTCATAACACAATTCATAGATCAACGACGAACTGCTAAGAGCTTAGCCAAAAGGATAAATGATTGCCAAGAGTTGAAGGATGTAGTCAGAGCATTTAACATTGAATACAAATAATTTTTTGCCTAGTTTATCAATGCGAAGGAGCTCTTTCCAACAATCCCATGTCCTTAGGATGTGCCCATTTTGATTCACATTGGTGAAGCTACGTGGATGGTGCACCAAACATTACTAGATGCTTTCTACCTCCCACTAGAAGTTGTACGAACAACAAAACATCCACAGCCACCTCGATCATCGCATGTGTGTGAGGCCGGTGAAGGTCCCTCAGAACCTTAAGAGCCACCACTACTTAGGACTATTTGATCTTCTCCACTAAACTTCATGCCATCAAGGAACATGCTGTCCAATTTTGAAGAATCATGTTATGGTATTCAATTTTATGTCATGAACACCATCATTTTTGTAATGTGTTGACTATACACTCAAGCACTCTATTTTTTTCAAGTTAGTCTATTTTGTTTATGAAAAGTCAGTCAATAATCCCATACCTTCCCAATTTTGTAAAAAAACTCAAGGACGAGTTTTCATTTAGTCATGAGGGTATGATGAATCACATTTCTTGGCTACGTCGATGAGGCCTCGTTGACGTGGCCTCATCAACTAGGCCTTGTCGATGAGGCCCTGTTGATGCATTATATCATGCATCAACAAGGCCCCATTGATGTAGTGTCTGCTTTTTGGCTATAAATACGCACCTACTAGCTACATTTATGGCAATGATTTTCTAGTAGTGGTGAAGCTCTTGCAGTTTGTTCATTTGAGGGTTAGAATATTTCTCCCAAGTGACCACAGTAGGAGTCATTGAGTGTACAAATCTACCTGAGCACAACAATGTGTGCAGTAATAAAGATGAGCTTTCTGAGAAACCTTGTAGCATTTTGGATAGATTAAATATTTTATTTATGCATTTAATGTTTTTAATTATTTATTAAATGTTTTCCAGTAATTAAGTTAATAAAATAATTAAGCAAGATAAGCTAGATAGATTAAACACATAAGTACAACCACTTCAAGCGTAACACGTATTTACTTGGCAATCCCAACAGTGTTATTACTTAGTATGCCTAGTAGCATTGCACTTGGTAACCTAGCAGTGGATATGTGGTTTCAGGACATGTGCAAAAAGTAGGACCAAATGCTTATGTTATGACTACTTAAATACTAGTTAATTAGTTAAATTAAATTAGTTAATCTAATTACTTTTATCTCCCTTTAAATACCAAAACCATAAAATACAAAATGATAAAAATCAGATGCCTCAATTACACTTAACCATACAAGTGTACGTCACAAGTGTAATTGGAAAGACAACGAATGACCTTAAGGCAAGGTTCACTACCTAAAAGACTAGTGCATTAGAAACTACAAAGTCCACGAAATTCGACTGGATTGCACATGAATGCTCTATGATTCGTATGGTTGGGCTAGGGTGATGGACGGTGAGGTACCCCTATGCCCAACCATATGAATCACTAAGGTGTTACACATGATTTGATCAAATTCCATGGACCTATAGTTATCTAATGCACTATCTCTTCTAAGAAGTGAAGTGGGCATTGAAAACATTTATTGTCTTCCCAACTACACTTGTGAGGTTCAAGGGTATGGTTTAAGTGTAATTGAGGTATATGATTTTTCTTATTCTATATTTTATATATTTGGTTGCCTACAACAAGAATTAAGAGTAGAGTAATATAAAATCTAATTCATTATTGCCTATCTAACCTAACACAAGTAATCGCCCCATTTTTCTGGACACATCCTAAACACATATAGTACTGCTGGGCTACCAAATGTTAAGCGTTGCTAGGTTACCAAGTACTATATGAATGCTCGAAGTGGTTGTGCTCGTGTTCATTAACTACTAGAAATAAATTCAAATGCATTCAAGTAAAAAGAAAGAAAGTAAAATGCATTAAAGAAAATATTAATCTATTTTAAGTGCTACAAGGATTGTCAAAAGAGTTTGTTTTATTCCCATCACACTGCTATGCTTAGGTACATTAGTGTTTGAACAAAGAACCGTACACACTTAGACTTCTTCTGCGGGCAAAAATATTCTAACTCTGAGGAAAAAAAACAACAAGAGCTTCACTACTTTTCTTGAAAACTAAACTAAAAAACTGACTTGAAAAGGGAGCCTAGGCATGATATTTATAAACCTAGGGTAGATGCTCTGACGTCGCTTATGTGATGTTGCATCAAGACCCCGACGTTGTGTATCCAACGTCGAGGCCAACATAAATGTGGTTTATCATACCTTCAAGATTGAATGAAAACTAGTCCTCAAGTGTAGAAGAGGAGGAACAAGTTATTTACAACATAACATATTGGATAGGTATAGGATTATTGACTCTCATACAAACTGACTTAGTTGAAATAGACATATAGACTTTGATTGCCCAAGTGTATGGAATTACAATTTTTACAAAATGGGGTGTTCATAATAAGAGAAGTGAACACCTAGATATCACTAACATCCAACACCTCTTGACAGTAAGAGAATGAGAGAGAGAGAAGAGATCTTTTGATCATGAACGGTCCTTATTGTATGGTACTGCTACATCAACCTTCATAAAGATAGTTCTACTTCCAATCCATGCTTCCTACTACAATCACGATAGAATCATGAATTAGTATGTAATGTATAACACATAACTATTAAATGCCTTGTCTCGTCAGTGGTTACACTCAGCTAGGTTGTAATTGTGGTTGATTGGTTCCTTGAGAAGTATTAACAGGAAAGCTGATAAATAGGGTAAATTAGACTAAGCAATCCATTAAATTTGAAAAAGTTTCATACAAGGAAATATTTGAATAGTGCATAAGAATGCACAACAATGAAAAGAATAATTCATTGAAACTATTGTGAAAATGTATACAATTAGATGTCATTGATGGGGTAAACAAAAAGAATTTGACTGTAAGAGTGTTTAAGGGTAAAGAGCTTAACTAACCCAACAAAAAGATATGCAAGTGGATCCTCCCCAAAGCAAGCACAAGCCTTTTATACCCTTGCATAACTTCAAACCAAAGAGTCCATGGGCTCCATGGATGATTAATGGTTACAGAAGGTTAAGTACAAAAACCTAGAAGAAACTAACTAAGAATTTTGACACATCAAACCAAGACATCAAATCAAGAACATAAAACTAGCAGTAAGGTGAGACATGGAAAGCATAGATGGACATAGAGAGTGGAATGGAGTTCTTAATTATGGTCACATGAAGTCCCTTGTGGATTTTGTGGTTAAATGACTTGGTAGAATCCATCCTTAGTCCAGACCAAAACCAACCACATTCAGTGACTTCGCATCGACATTCTAAGACTAATCCATCCCCTAAGACATAAGAGTGCTCCCACAAAATAACCATTGTTCCTTATTATAGAAGGAGTAGGAAGTCAAGAAGGGCCTTAGTTAGAGGAGACTAGTCCCATAACTAGTGCTTGTAGCTCGTTTATTCTATCTAAGGTGTGTGCTTTGAATTCTTATCATTTTTTTAAATGGGAGCCACACCATGCAAAGACACATGCATTTATTTTGTCCAAGGAGTTTGCTTTGAATCCTCATCTTTTCTCTTTTTTTTTCTTAATGAGAACCACACCATGCAAGGACACACATGCTTTTATTTTGTCCAAGGGGTGTGTTTTGAATTCTCATCATTCTTTTTTTTTATGAGAACCACAACATGCAAGGACTTATTCAACTTCCTTTTATTGGATGACACAGAATGGTAAGAAATTCATGAAAACATACATGCACCCAGGAAAACAAAAAGCACAATGAATACCGAATCCCCTTGAAGCCATGCCCTATTCAAACCTTTGAATCCTTCCCAATTCTAAAAACTACCAAAGTCACAAATTTATTAAAGTTTTATTAATGAAAAAAGGACTACACGTTTCCAAAACAAGGAAAACCATAGAGTTTGCATATGGGTGGATGTTGTGGACTCACTACTTGTTACATGAAAAGAAACCATGTTCTAATTATCCATAACAAAATTCAAAGCCAGAAACTAGACACCAATAATCAATTAGCAAAAATAGTACATACCACCATCAAGTAATGCATTACCATTGTACTTGGCACTTATTAACAAAAAGGTTAGAAAATCACACCAAAATAAAATAAAATAAAATATAAAAGAAAGTGTAAAATATTCAAGAAATAGCAAATGTACTAATGATGGTGTAAAACAAAAACATAAAAACAAAAAGATGTAAAATAAAGTATGTTTAAAATAAAAATTTGTAAAATAAAAAATGTGTAAAATAAAAAAGTTGAAAAACTAAGAGGCCACTTTGTATGATTAACATGAGTGGCCATCTCCCCCATGACTAAGTTGAAAGGAGGAGATTCAAAATATGGAGCGTGGTTGTCCATTAGATGAGATGCATGTTGTGTTAGCTGGCATATGCTCATGAAAAGGTTTAATTTATTGGATGTTGACTAGTTGTTTCTTGTTTGGGCTCTCAAGTTTATAGATCATCATGGCCCCAGAAGAAAAAGTGTTATAAATAATGTAAGGTCCTTTCCACAATGTTTGAAACTTAGTTCGTTAAGGTACATGCATGGGATTCTAGTAAAGAACCTTATCTCCTAGTTGAAATTGGACTTTTCTAATTTTCAGGTCATGCCGCTTTTTGTTACAAGCCTTGTGCAACTTGTTAGATGATAGGACCACTAATCGATTTTTTTAGCAGGTTGAGATTTATCAATCATTCTTTTTGGGCTAGACTTAAGTCAAGGTCAAGGTCAAGGTCACAAGTTGTTGAAAGTGTATGGAACTCAGATTGAATAGGAAGTGTTGGTAGTTTGTCGTACATAAGCTCATAGAAAGAGTAGCCTATAGGAAGTTTCCAAGTTGAGTGGTAGGCCCAAAGGGCATCATTCAGTTTTGTGCTTCAGTCCTTCCTATATTTGCTAATAGTTCTTGTTAGTATCCTTGTGATTTCCCTATTGGTAACCTCAGCATGACCATTAGCTTGGGGATGGTAAGGTGTTGTGAGTTTATGTTCAACCTCCAAGCATTGCATGAGCTTCCGAAAAGTAGTGCTTGTAAAATGAGCTCCATTATCAAAAATTAATGCATGTGGAACACCAAACCTGTTTACAACATTTTGTTGTACAAACTAAGTAGCAATAGAGGATGTACAGTCAATGATGGTTACTACTTTTGCCCATTTTGTACAATAGTCAACAATGACTATGATGTACACCTTTTCATTTGACATGGGCATGATGGGACCCATGAAATCAATGCCCTAGATGTTGAATGGTTCCAATGGTTGAATCCATTGTTGAGGTTCCTCCATTCAAGTAATCATTCTACCATCTCGTTGGCATCATTCACAATAGTAGATGGAATGATGGGCATCCTTGAAGAGTGTTGGCCAATAGTACCCTACTGTTAGGATTTTAATGGTNCAGTAGGGTACTATTGGCCAACACTCTTCAAGGATGCCCATCATTACATCTACTATTGTGAATGATGCCAACGAGATGGTAGAATGATTACTTGAATGGAGGAACCTCAACAATGGATTCAACCATTGGAACCATTCAACATCTAGGGCATTGATTTCATGGGTCCCATCATGCCCATGTCAAATGAAAAGGTGTACATCATAGTCATNATTTCTTCCAATGGTCCAAACCTTGTGACATCTCGTGAGTGAGAAGATAGGTAAGAATGTTATCATACCATTTTGGCTCATTAGGCATTTGTTTAGTTATAACCCCAACAAAGAGGAGTTCATTAGAAAATGTATCAAATAATTGGCTTTCTTCCTCTTTGTCATCCCATCGCAACCAAGACAAGTGATCAACGACCACATTCTCAGTGTCCTTTCAATCTACCATCCTGAGATCGAATTCCTGCAAAATCACTAGCTATCATATGACATAGGGACTCACCATTAGCTTGTTCATTAGGATGTGGATAGCACTGTTGTTTATGTGCACAAACACCTTGTATTCAAGCACATAATGCTTGAACTTCTCTAAAGCAAACACCACCATCATCAAATTTTTTTATCATGGTGTAGTTCAGTTGTGCACCCACAATGCTTTGGTTGGCACAGTGGATGTAATATGGTCATTTCTTATCATCTAACTACATCAACATCACTTCCAAGGCAAAATTTGATGCATTTGTCATAATGTGAAATGGTTTGGACCAATTAGGTGCTTGTAGGATTGGATTTTCTACAAGCTTCTCTTTCAGTTACTAGAATGTTTTCTCACATTCTATGATCTAGACAAAGGGAGCATCTATCTTGCTTAGCTTAATTAATGGTTTTGTGATCTTAGAGAAATTCTCATTGAATCGTTGGTAGTAGTTAATATGTCCAAGGAATGACTGAACATCTTTAACTATTTCTTGTTGGCGATTTATTCCTTGGATGACCCTTATTTTTTTCATGTTCACCTTGATTCTGGCTTGTGAGATTTTGTGCCCCACTACAATGCCCTCTTGGATCATGAGGTGACTTTTTTACTAATTAAGCCGCAAGTTGGTTTCAACACACCATTTCAGCACTTGCTCAAGGTAGTCCAAGGCTTGCTCAAATGTAGCTCCATAGGTGGAGAAATCATCCATGAAGACTTCTACAGCACTACCAATCTGCTATTGAAAAATGCTTAGGACCAACCATTGGAATGTGGCAGGAGCATTACATAGACTAAATGGCATCTTACAATATGCAAAAGTTCCCTAGGGACTAGTGAATGTTGTCTTTTCCTGGTCTTCTAATGCAATTTGAATTTGGTTATAGCCACTATAACCATCTAGAAAGTTGTAGTAGCAATGCCCAGATATTGTATCGAGCACCTAATTAACAAATGGAAACAGAAAGTGATCCTTGAATGTTGCCATATTCAGTAGCCTAAAATCGATGTAGACCCACCACTTGCCACATTTCTTTGGCACAATTACAAGTGGGCTAACCCACTTGCTATCTGTAATGGGATAGATGAACCTCACCTTGAGGAGTTGCTTGATTTCCTCCTTAACAATTTGCTTCAGTTTGGGGGTCAAACACCTCTATGGCTGTCATTTTAGCTTCATGGTTGGATCGATGTAAATGAGATGCCAACATATCCTAGGATCAATCTTTGTGAGTTCAAGATATGACCAAGAAAAAGTTGTTGACTAGTTTTCAACTACTTTCAACAGCATCTTTTTTTGTTCTAGAGCAAGCTTTGCATTGATTATAACTAACTTTTCATTTTTCAAAAATACATATTCCATTCTAGGTAATAACATTCTCAGCTCAAGGGGCTCTTGTTTGAATTTGTTAGGAATTTCCAACTCTCCCCAGTGAGTATCATTAGAGAGTTGATGATGAACTTGCTCAAGTTCATCCATGCTCATGACATATGCACATGTTAAGCTCTTAGTCAGTTCCATGCATAGTGTGCTACTTTCAAAATCAGCGGTTAGCCACAAGGTGCCCTCCTATTTTGTGGCTACTATGTATAAACACCTTTGAATTTCTACCTCTGGCACACATTGTTTACATGCAGAGATAGATGCTTACTTTACGGCCCATAGTTTTTGCACATAATTACACTCACTATCGTTATACGCAATGCATGGAACTCTCTTCTTCTTGATCTTTTCAAATGCATTTTCTTTAGATATCTCTAGGGAAAGATCTCTGATGCCCATTTTAGCATCAACGGTGCTTAGCCATGCCCTTCCCATTATGATTAGAAAATCCCCTTTGCAATTCTCCACTTTAATTACTAAGAAATCAACAGAATAAGACCACCCATAGACAGTGGTCACAATGTCTTCTACCAATTCCAATGGAATAGTAGTGGACTGGTCTGCCAACTCTAATATGATGTTGCTCTTCTTGAGATGAGGCAGGTTCTAAGTAATGTACATCTCATGAGAAATCAAATTAATACCAAAACCTAAATTAAGAAAAGCCTCGCACAATTCATTCCCAATAATCTATAAATAAATTAAAGGACTTCCAAGGTCAACTAATTTCCTGGGAAGGTTTTCTACACTAATCCAATCAAACACTATATGGATGAGCATTATAATATGGATCCTTGCAAGAGTTTGGTTTAAAGAAGGCTTGAGGGAATTTGATATGGAGGAAGAGATAGGAGCAGGGTTGTCAACTACAGGTGTAGGTGAAGGCTTAGGTGGACTACAGGGTCGAAAGGAAGGTATTTCCTTTGATTAGGCATTTGATCCCTTTGATTGATGATTTGGTTGCAAATTAACAGCCCTCGTAGCATTATGTTGTTGCGGTTGAGTGGGTAGTTTACCTTACATTGGTGGAGTAAGCAATAGCTATGCAACTGGAGGAGGAGTATGTGCAAGGATAGGAGAAGGATAAGGATAAGAGGTAGTATCCCTTCTTTCATGTGGTGAATGAGCTCGATAATAATATGAAGGGTGGTAGTGAGGCTATAAATTAGAAATGTGACTAGAGGAGTCATGTGGAGACATGGGTTACTACACATGGTAACCATATGGATCAGGTTGCCAATAAGGGTACTATTTTCATGGTGGTGCTAGCACCCATGATTGTGATTGCTACCATTGTTGATACTATTCATACTATTGAAGTGGAGCTCCACTTGGATAATACAGTTGTTGCTAGTGAAACTACCTAAGATTACCTTAAGAATAAGGTAACCTTTTGGATGTTTGCCTTTATGTAAGCTATGGATGTAACGCATACACCCCAACCTCCTGTAGATGTGACACAACAAGGCAACATCTCTTAGGATGTTCATACTCACAAACATGACACCCAAAATCATCATCTAATTCACTATCTGCAACCTCTTCTATTACAACCATCTTGCCCTTACCTTTGTAATATGCATGTTCAACTTCCTTGCGCCTCCTATGCTCATGCTCACTACTTTGTTCTTTGGACTCCTTAGCAATTTTGAGGATAGCTTGGAATCTATTGTCCATCGAGTTTCTTAACTAATCAACCTTGGCTGTAAGTTTAGATTGGAATTGTTGGAGTGGCAAGGATTTCTTATGCATCCCCTCATCAAATACAAACTCATCCTCACTATCACAGAATCAAACCTCCCTCTTATGAATGGAAGGATCATGGTTGTACTCTTTTATACTTTCTCTTTTTCGTTGTTTGCCCTCCTCTTTAGCTACCTACTCTATTAACCTTTGTATTTGATGGATAGTTAGTTCTGACAGTCACCCTTGGGCATAGACACCAAGGGTTTTCCTTGTTTCACTACGAAGCCTGTATACAATGTGGTGAAGTTGAACCCATTAAGAATAACCATGGCCAAGACATTTGTGCATTAAGGTGTAGTATCAACCAATGGTGGCATCCAAGGGTTCATGTGTTCTTGGTTTCCACCCTTGAATTTGCTTCCTTAAGTTAGACACTCTAGAGTATGTTTGATCCTTATCATTGAACAACTCAAGCATGGTACTCCATCATCTAATAGATTCTGGCTCTAAGGACTAGTATTAATTTTCTACTTCCTTGATGAGTGTCCTAGGGAACAAATTTAATTTCTACCACTCATTCTCTATGTTTTGCAAGGCACATGCATCTTAAAAAGCTTGAAGATGATTCTGTGGATTAGAGTTATATCCTCCTTCAAATCAAGCAATATTGTTCATGTCTAACTATTTGATCTGGCTATCTTTCACATGCCTTGTTGGAATTCTGACTGCCTTTGTGATGTTAAGCATACTTCAGGTAGCAAATAGAGGCTCACCAAGGCCTTGGTCATGGTGCTTACGATGCCCTCTACTACCCCTTCATTCATAACAATGTGCCTCTCTTGAAGGTCTGTGCCCTTGATCTTGTCTTTCTTAATGGTCTCTTTGGTTATTTTGGTCCCACCGATCATTTTTTTCATTTCGATCACCTCCATCATGGTCTTGCCTTCTGCAATCATGGTTAGAGCTAGAAGAAGAAGATGATGATGAAGGGGAAGAGGAAGTAGAACCAACACCATCACGATTCCTACTACAGCCTCTTCGACAATCGCCACCATGATCATGATCATGCTTCTTATTTGCATCCTTGTCTTGACTTGCCCCTTCAAATCCTTCTTTGTCATTAGATCCTTTGTTACCAGAATTAGGATTGTCAAATATGGAGTGCAAATTCTGATTTTGACCTCCATCATTGAAGTCAAAGAGAGGAGTTTCATTGAATGGAAACCCCCTAGAGAAGGGTTCCCCATTAGCTTGTTGGTACCACAAGAAAGGAGAATCATTAAGTCCTTTTCCCTTCAGAAATTCATAGCGTTGCTCTAGCTGTTGGCCCCACAGACGTTTTGTTTCGATGGGATGATAATCCCTAGTGTCAGCATCTTCCACAATATACTCCCCATGATGGTCTTGAAGACCACATCGTGCAAGCATTTGATAGAGCATTGTAGGAGTAGCATGATCAGGCAGCAACATAATGTTGCCCTCCATATCATGCCACCATAGCTATTTATCTTGGTGTAGGATGAAGGTGAAGTTTGGCACATACTCATTAGGATGAGTATATATAATTCAATACTGTTGAGGCTTTGGTAGATTAACTCTATCAACCTTGGGTGGAGAATCGCTCCTATGAGAAGAAGACATTTTTAGCTAGTGAATAAAAAATCACAATGTGCTTTGAGAATTTGTTATAGTAATTGTAAAATAAGATATGACTCTAAGGTTCATTCCAACAATTTACATACTTTCACTCAGTCCTAGATAGCGCATAAAACAACAACAAAAAGTTCCCAACAATGACGCCAATGATGAGCAATGAGGTACCCCTACGCCCAACCATATGAATCACTAAGGTGTTACACACAATCTAGTTGAATTCCATAGACCTATAGTTATCTAATGCACTAGCTCTTCTAGGAAGTGAAGTGGGCGTTGAGAACATTCATTGTCTTCCCAACTACACTTGTGAGGTTCAAGGGTATGGTTTAAGTGTAATTGAGGAATATGATTTTTCTTATTTTATATTTTATAGATTTGGTCACCTACAATAAGAATGAAGAGTAGAGTAATTTAAAATCTAATTCATTATTGCCTATTTAACCTAACACAAGTAACCGCCCCACTTTCCTGGACACATCCTAACCACATATAGTATTGCTGGGCTACCAAACGTTAAGCATTACTAGGTTACCAAGTGCTATATGAATGCTCGAAGTGGTCGTGCTCGTGTTTATGAATTGCTAGAAATAAATTGCTTAATTCAAATGCATTTAAGTAAAAAGCAAGAAAGTAAAATGCATTTAAAAAAATATTAATCTATTCTAAGTGCTACAATGATTGTTAAAAGAGTTTGTATTGTCAAAAGAGTTTGTTTTATTCCTATCACACTACTGCGCTCAAGTACATCAGTGTTCGAACAAAGAACCGTACACACTTAGACTCCTTCTGCGGGCACTCAGAAAATATTCTAACTCTAAGAAATCAAAGATTGTGATGAAGATCCTCTAAACTCTAGCTAGATGATTTGATCTGATCGTCTTTACAATTGAAGAGGCTAGAAGTCTATCAAAGTTGACCATGGTCACACTCATTGGTAGCTTAAAGACCTTTCAGCAAAGAATTAATGAAAGAGAAGAAACAACAACAAATGCTTTTCAATTTCGGAAAAATCCATAAAGATCCTCAAATTAACAACAAAAGTTTCAAAGAAACTCCTCAAATCAAGGATGTGGACTTAGTTGAGGATGAAGAGGTAGCAGTGTAATAGGATGTGAACATAGTTGAGGATAAAGAGGCAATCATGGAAGAGGACGTGGACATGGCCAAGGTGAAGTTGATTCGAACAAATCTAAAGAAAGAAAATGGTATGGTTTTTGCCATAAATATAACTACAATAAGTTAAAATATTGGACAAAGAAGAGACTTCAACAAAAGGTTGTTGCAAATTACTTTGAGGAAGAAAACAAATGAGAGGAGGTGTTTTACATTGAAGAGAAGACTAAAAAATTCTTAGTCACAACCATTGATCAACACTTAGGTAACAATGTTTGGTATGTTAATAGTGGTAGCAGTCATTACATGATAGGCAACAAGTCATTGCTAACTAATATGAAGGATCATAAAGGAACAGTCAATGTTGGAACTGGCATAAGGGTGACCATAGCTAGCATTGGATTAGTTGCTTTTAAAACAAAGACATGAAACAAATATACCATCCCTAATGTTTATTATGTTCCAGATTTGAAGAAGAATTTGTTAAGCGTTGATCAGTTATGCAGCAAAGGTTATAAAGTGGAATTTATAGATGATCTTTGTAAAGTTTCTAAAAAGAAGCAAGGTCAAGAGGTTGTTATTCTCCCCATGAGTCAAAATAGAATATATAAGTTGGAGGTGCAAAAGGATGTAAAGACATGGCTATGGCATGCAAGATTAGGTCATGTTAACTTCAAATCAATGGATTAATTCAATCTGGCATTGAAAACTCATCCATACCTCAAATCAATGAATTAGGCCATGTCAACTTAAAATCAATGGATTAATTAAATCTGCCAAGGTTTGGTTAGAGGTATGGATCACTTTTCAATGCCAGATTCAATTAAGTGTCAAGTTTGTGCAATTGGTCAAGCCAAAAAATTACTATTTCCCCATAGAGAATCTAGATCTGCCTAGATTTAGTTTACATGGATTTATGTGGGCCTATACAAACTTTTAGGAAAGAATAGATACTTTTACGTGTTAGTTGATGATTTTCAAAGATGATATGGGGTTATTTTTTAAAAAACTAAGGATGAAGCTTTAGAATATTACAAAATTTTCAAAAATGAGGTAGAAAATCAAAAACAAAGCAAATAAAAAAGATCTAGATAAAAATAGTAAATTCACAAGTCATGACTCTGAAAATTTTTTAGGAAAAATGACATAATCCATAAAAAAATTGCTGCATAATCCATCTCAACATGCCTTTTGGTGATATCAATTTCACTTACGGTAGGGAACAAATTCATCGCCAAATAAAAGGGAAAAAGAGATGCAAAAATCTAAAGTATATCTATGCTGATTTCAGACTTCATTAAAAAAAAAGTGGCAAAGTTGAAAAGGTACCTGATGTGACTCTTCATTATGTCAAAGCATGTGAGATGAGGGGAGGACAACAGTTTCATGCTTTTACATTACCTAATGGAATCGTTGATGTTATATGATGCCAGATAAGCTATAGCTTCTTTGAGCATATCTTCTTTCCAAACTGCAGAAAAATTGATAACACGGTAACAAACGTTGAAAATTTTAATTAGTATAAGTTCATTAAACCATCAACGTATTTGATGTTTCTTTGAAATGAAATTAAAATTAAAGAAAAGTACAAATAAAATGGAATGAGGTTTGAACAGATTGTTTAACGTTTTTCACAAAATTGCTATGAAAAGCAGAGAATTCAAACAACCAAAAAATGAAATAAATAAATTTTAAGTTACGATTCGTTGGGACTGCCACATTTCTGTTTCTAAATGGCTTTTGTGTGCCCCAGGAGTCATGGCACGGGTAACATTTTCCAAAATGCAGACAGACGAGACCATGATGCATTATTGTGCCAACGTCTATGATGCATTATTGTGCCAACGTCTATGCATCAAAAGAATCCGATTCGTGGAAGCCAGGAATCATGATTCTGAACGTTTTTGGGTACATGTGCCTCAAGAAAAAGTGGGGACAGATTAGTAGCGGGGAACATCATGGAGAAAATTTTTATATATTATTTTTTTTAAAATTAAATCTCATATATCATAAGAAAACATTGTAGAATATAGAACAAGTACAATGTAAATCCAAAATATTGTTAATACTTAAAAATTGCACAGAAGATTACAATATCACCATAAACTAAAGCAAGAAAATTCGCTGGAGGGCATCCGATCCATTTCCTTACTCAAGAAACATATAATTTCTGCAACAACCAAAATGACAGCAATAAAATGAAACCTGTTTGTTACTCATTCTAATCTTTCCAAGAATTAAATTAAGCCTCAAGCCTCAACCAAATTTATAGCAAATTACGGCAAATCACATCTGCTAATACTTTTGTTCAACCAATGACCTGTGACTAGCTGTAGGGCCATGTTGAAGAGGACCACATTATAAAAAGACACAACTTCATTAAACTAGGCACAGCTGAGTAACTCACCTCACCTACGATGATCCAAAAACATTTCACACGCTCGGCACTAGTCATGATGAAGGGGAAAGTAAAAACACAGAGCCATGAGCTTGACCATTGCCCATGTGCTGGTGCACTTTGTTGGCTCATAAACAACAGATTTTTTAAAAAAAGTTGAACAAGCATCCATCAATCATGTTCATGACTCATGACCCATGACAATAACCTTGTTTTGTTTTTTCTTTTTTCTCGGTAGAGGTAGAGATACAAAAAAAAAGCAAAAAACAGCAATGACCAATAAACATGTGTGAATGTGAGTCATGACTCATGACCCATGATGATGACCTTGTTTTGTTTTTTCTAGAGATACCAGAAAAAGAGCAAAAACCAGCAATGATCAATAAACACGCGTGAATGTGAGTCATTCATGGCGGAACCTTTGACGCTCCCAAAGGCCAATCCATGCAAATGCAATGTTTACCTTGCACACCCCGTCTCAAACTTGATTTCCGTGTGACCCAAAGTTGGCCTTTCGGCCTTCGGTTACCAAAGTGCCCTTTCGTGATTTCCGTGTATTTGTTTATTCATCCGTACTTCCTTGTTTTCTATGGTCTGTGTCATGATGATGTCATGAATCTTGATTGGTTGGCCACACCTAACATGTCATTAAGTGTCTGGTAAGATTGCAGCAAAAAATCGGTAAGATTTTAATGCACAATGCAGAAATTATGTACAGGACAAAGTTTCATTGGAAATTATGAAATAGGTACCCATTGCGAATTTCATGTGCTTTTGTACGCACTCTTGAATCCAACGCCAACAGTTCATCAAAATTTGTACGCAATCGCGAATCTTGAACGCATAGGCAAACAGGCACGGTTCTTATGGTCCACTTTTAATGGCTTGGCCTTCATCTGCGCCGAAACCAGCGGTATCGCTGCACTGACGGTACAGCCCAACAGAGTTGGGAATTTCAGGATTTTGTAAATTGTAAATGTACGTTTTTCGTAGAAATTTGGCATTTTACCTGTATATTACTTTGATAAGTTTTCGTTAAATTTTTTTTTTAAGTAGTCTGACAATCCATATACGGTTATTTAACCGTCAAAATTCCAAACCTGCGGCCAAGACGGCAAAGGTTATTTTTGTTCCTTTTAGGCAATGAATAACCTACGTTATTATATGATGATATACATGCCCATAGCGGATGGATTCTTGCTGCATGGCTACGGCTCCACGGCATGCCCATCATGCATGGCAAAAAATCTACATAAGCAAAATGTAAAGCCCTATGCATCAAAAGAATCCAATTCGTAGGAAACCAGGAATTGAGGATTCGTGATTCTGAACGTGTTTGGGTATGTGTGTCTCAAGAAAAAGTGGGGACTGGTCGGTTCTTAGCCGGGACATGATAAAAAAATTTAAATATATTAGTTTTTTAAAAAATTAAATCTAATATATCATAAAAATACATTGTAAAATATACANGCCTCAACCAAATTTATAACAAATCAGGTCTGCTAATACTTCTGTTCAACGACTACTTGTGAGTACCACCCTAGGGACTACTTGTGAGTAGCGCTGTAGGGCCACATTGAAGATGACCGCATTATAAGAAGACAACTTAACTAAACCAGGCACACCCAATAACTCACCTCACCAACAATAATCCAAAACCTTTCAAACACTGATATTATTTACTTAAGAACATAAAAGTAAATTACTAAAAAGTAGATTAATGCTAGTTTAAATGCTCCAATGGATAGAGAAAGTAAATGTTTTTTTTGTTTTGTTGTAATTTTTTTCAGAATTGGCCTGTACATTGTTGCTTTTTAAAACTACAAAGTAGATTGGCAACATTCTTTTCCTTCTTTGGCCTTGTCTACGTTTGTGTGCACGTTGCAGCCTTAATTTATCAGCAAGGTAAAAAACACAATTTTTATTAGTGCAAACTGTTACTTGTAGGTGTGTTATTTAGAGGTTCAATCTCAACGTATATTGTGTGTTTACCCACACGGAACCCATAACAAATTTTCAATTAGGAATTAAGCCTTTGTTTAATTTTAGTGAGAGTTCACGCGACTTGCAATTTTCTGAAAGTGCAAGGCTACGCGACACATTTTTTTAAAAAAATCCTTTTAATTATGCAACATAATGCATCTTGCATTAGAAATATTTCCTACTTGCACTTCAAATTTGAAACATGTGATCCACTATGACTTGCATGATGTTGTAATTTATAACAGAAACAAGATATCGATAATGTGAATCTATGTATCTTACAATATTTGTGCACATATATTCGCATTTTAAAACTATGACCACATTGCGATGTGTAGTTTTGTAGCACATTTTATTTTTATTTTTTTGTTTAGATTGCTTCATATGCAAATGAACTGCTACCCATAGTTTGGTAGCACTATTTCTAATTTTTCTATTGAGTTTCACATTGCTAGAAAACCATGAAGTTCTTCATGAAAAAGGCTTTTCTAAGGTCCTAGTATAAAAATTTATATAAACTCTCAATTAAACTAGAAAGGATATACGTAACTTTATTTTTGCTCAAAAACTTGGATTACAATAGCAAGAAACATACTTTCAAGGAGACAAATAATTAATCAAACTGTTTCACTCTCTTACAATACAAACTTGATCATATAAGTTCGTAAATCTATTTTTGAATTAAGTGCTAACATTGTATGCTCCTAAGCTTTCTTGGATCATTTCCAGTGAGCTTTTTTTGTAAAACCATTGCTTATGTTACTATAAGTTAATTATAGCAATACTATAACTTGAAATATTAAGATGTATCGTTTAGAATGTTGACACCATGTGTCTTTATTAAGTGGAGAAGGCTCCTTATTGCATTTGGTTGTGGGAATTGAAGAAATTATTTTTTGATATCTCTAAACTTATCTTATTGTTTCATATTTTAAACTTAATAACTCATATATATCAATGGTAAGATTACTATTCTTTTAATTTTTTATAACTGATAGTGGTTTGATGCAATATTAATATCTCCATATGCATGGCATGCAAATGTTTTGATGTGCTATAACATATTAGCAATTTCTTCAATGTGTGCTAATAATATTAATTTTAATTCACCATAGCTATAGTTGGCTAAATATTTGTGAAAATTTGCCTTCATAGCAATTGTTGTTTTTAAAGTTCTATACAATCATGAATGTGGTAAAAGCTAAAGGGAATAGCCAAAGAGATTTTCCATGTCAGTAGTATTTTTTGAATTGTAATTATTTCAAAAACATAGTAATACACTTGTTTATCAATTTTTTTTGTGTTATGTTATTCTAAATGTTATTTAATTTCCAAAATTACACCTATTGCCTTAGTTTGTGAACATAATGTTGAAAGTATTTTAGAGTTGCCAGAAATGTTTGTCCTTTCTAAGAAATTAAAGAGAATTGGAATTTATAATTAGATGACAATGGAAGACTATTATGATAAAAATGTTGTTTATAGTTTGTATAAATAGTTGACTGATGATGTCTTTGATGGGATAAATACTTTGCAAACCACTGTACAAGGTCGAAATTTCAACTTCAATGCACATGATATTGCAGATATCATACATGTTTTATGTAGTAATGAGCCAACTATCAAGGAACGAAGGTGGAAGAAAAGTGAAAATCACTTAATTAAGTATGCCTAGAAATTTGATAAGAAAGATAGCAACCTAAATTGCTATCTAAAATTAATGTTGCTCTTCAAATTTATGCATTGGGCTTTATTTTCAGTAAAAGTAATCAAAGTTAAGATTTCCAATAATGCAATTTTACTCATGTGAGCATTGAATAATAATGAAGGTCTTCATTTTGATATCTTAGTGACCACACTGTTTGAGATGAAGAGGCATGAAAGGGCATGGTAGCTTCATGATGTTAGAAAGTCTCTTGGCTTTCCAACTATTATGAGCAAATTATTACATGCATGTTATCCCTACGCAACTTCAAAATATAGTAAAGTTGGATCCTAAAAACATTTTTAGAAATGCATAGTTGTCTAAGAGGCCTGCAAGCTCATCTAATGTGACAGAAGATGATAAATCTTCTATGCAAGATGTGTACCATCATGACAAATGTTCTCTAAAAGCAATTAAAGACAAGTTAGATAATGTGATCGAGACATTACGTCAATCTTTTGAAAGCAATGTAACACTTTGAAATATTGTGAAGGAGCTAAAATTTGACAAGTCTTGGGTGGTGGAATAAAATAATGCATTGAAGGCAAAAATAGAGAACTTTGTGGTTAATGAAAACAATTGCATAGATAAGCTTATTGTTCAAAATTAGAAAATGGATGATGAAATTGTAGCACTAAATACTAAAATAGGCATGCTAAAGAAACATTGGTATCCAAAAACATTCACCCTAATAGAAGCAACATCACAGAAAACCTTAATAATGGTATGATGTTGTACATTTTCTATATTTCTTTAAAAATTTATTATATTTGGAAGCTTCTTTTTTAATGTCATTAATGTAAATGTGTGTAATAGATTTGAATGATATGGGAACACCCAAAGCAACTAGGAGATTATTTGTTTCTACTGAAGACAACAAAGAACAAATGACCCATGAGATGAAAATTTTGTAGAAACCAACAAGTAACTAAATTTGATATTAATATTACATATTTTATGTTTAGAAATTTAAATTTTTGATTTGTTACTCACACTATTGTCTTATTATATGTATGAAACTATCATGGTAAAATGCAGTATAACTTTATTATCTAATTTTTCCATTTTGTAGTTGATGTAAATGTGAATTTGAAAGCACTAATTGATGATTATGCAATAATTGATAAAGTGATGCAATTGCTTGTCTCTGATATTGATGAGACGCGACATGCATAGTGCCACGATATCGTGTACGCGATATCGCGTCTTTCCCTGTGATATCGCGTACGCGATATCGCGGTCCGTTGCCATATCTATAAATAAGAGGCGACACTCCCTTCATTTCCCAATCCTGGCTAGAAGTAGCGAAGCTCTGGCAATTTGAACACTCCAGAGTTAGAATTTTTCCCAGTCCTAGAGTGAACGGCTCTTTATTCGAGCAACTTTGTAACCTAAACACAAGTTGTGTACGGCAATAAAGACGAACTTGATTGGATAAACCTTGCAGTACATGGTTTTATTCTATTGTTATTTATTGCTTTCCTAGTGCGCACGAGTACGACTTGATTATGAGCATCTACGGATGTGTACAGCTAATCAAGGAATCGGCTGCTCGTCGCAACGCGTGAGTACGACTTGACTACGAGCATTGTGATTGCTTGGTAACCCAGTAGCGTATTCCAGGATCTGCACTTGGTAATCCCAGTAGTAGTCCAATGTGTACGGCTAGTTAAGGAATCGGCTGCTCATCACTAGGCTAGAATGTG
>MNCI01037811.1:404797-416521 GCA_015680685.1 Gnetum montanum
CGAGTACGACTTGACTACGAGCATTGTGACTGCTTGGTAACCNCAGATCGCGCATGCACGCTCGTCCTCGTATGGTTGAGTGTAGGGGTACCTCGCCACTCATCAGATATGCTCAACAATAAAGAGCTTGTGAGAACATCATTTGCCCTAGACATTGCCATAGGATTCTCTTTTAGGAGTTTATATAAAAATGGGTGAAAAGATTGGTTAGACCATGACATCATAGATGTCTACATTATGCACTTGTAGGAACTTTAGAGTTCACTCTATGGCTATCATAAATTTCAAAATATAAAATATTTCATCTTCAACGGTATCTTTCAATGTTATAGAAAGTTCTTTGAGAGCAAGATGTAGGTGTTTGAGAAGAACCAATCGAGACATAGGTCAAAAAAAGATAGCAAAAGACATATCCTAAATGTTTAAAAAGATACATTAGTTGAAGAAGAGAAGTTGATGATTTTGTTATAGAAATAATTTTTGTTAAAGAGGTTAAAGATAAAATGTGTTGAGATGAGTTTTTGCAATTCAGATATACATTCTTTTGTCTTCCTTTGAACATTGGTGGACATTGGGTTTTTGTTGTTGTTGACATACTAGAATATAATATTTTGGTGTATGATTCAATGCCTTCTTCACAACATCTTGTAGTAATTAGAAGATTGATGTTGAATTTTATTGATTGTTTATTTGATGGTGAGCCTATTTGTTCTAAAGGTGTCATGGAACTTAAGGGAAAGAGGAAAACAGTAGCTACAAAATGGAATGTAATTACAATTTGATGAGTAGCGAGGTACCCCTACACTCAACCATACGAATACGAGCGTTACACATGCGATCTGGTCAAACTCCGCAGACTAAGTGCCTACACGCCTCATGGAACACTTAAGGTTAATAATTCTTTGTCTTCCCAGACTTACTTGTATTAGTCATGGTTGTATGGTGAAGGGTGAAGAGACTAATTAACTAAATTTAACTTAACTAACTAAGCCTTAATTAACCTAGCATCAGTATCCATTCCCACTTACCGTTCACACCCTAAACCGATGCAACCTTAGTTACCAAATGCTAGTCGTTGTTGGGATCACCAAGCATAACGCACGTGCTCGAAGCTGTCGTACTGAGGCACTTAACTACGAGAGACGGGTTGAGAAAGATTTAATGAACTAATAAAGTAATTAAATGATAAAAATTAAATAAAAATAAATAAAATCCTATTTAGCCTATTCCATGCACTGTAAGGTTTATCCAAGAAGTTCATCTTTATTACCGTACACAAACTTGTGTTCAGGTACAATATTTGCTCGAATAAAGATCCGTTCACTTTGGAGTTCCTACTGCGGGCACATGGAAAATATTCTATCTTTGGAGGGATCAAACTGCCAAAGTTTCGCTACGATCTAGCCTAGAATGAGAAACAAGGGAGAGCTGCCTCTTATTTATAGATATGACGGCGCACTGCGATATCACGTACGCGATATCACATGGGAAGATGCGATATCGCATACGTGATATCATGTCCCATCATACCCCCATGACTGAATAAAAACTTGTCCTCGAGTTCCTTACAAAATATTGGAACGGTATGGGATTATTGACTCAAATGGAACTAATGGGATGACATGTGAATGGATCATCATTACAAGACAAGACAAAACTGGTGTTCATGACAACAAGAGTGAACACCTTATTACATTGACATTAGGCCTCATTTGGCAACTGAGAAAGAGAGAGAGAGAGAAGTTTTGCTGCTGCCAATGCCAAGATTACGCCTTTCGGTGTCCATCCATAAGCACGCCATCAGTCTTGCTCCTTGCATAGCTACTTTCAGCACTGCTCCATTCCAAGTGTTCCCTCCAAATCCAATCCGTTGTTGTATGATTGTCACCTGCACACACAACAAAGTCTTTATATTAGCAAGGGTAAATGAATCATAATGCAATTGATACCTTGCTTCAGTGAAAGGCCCATTGGCTGAGTTGTGGTATGGCTGATATGGATCTGGAGATATAAGATTGGTGACTACTGAAAGTGTAGGGGTTAGGAGAAAATCGAAAAAATTTGGGTTTGGAACCCATGACTAAGAGCGAACCTCCGGTAGTGAAGAATGGAGAAAGAAAAAGAACAAGAAAGATGGAATAGAAGAGACAACTATAACGTTGATGAAATGGATGTTAAGATGGAAATGAACAAAACAGAGTGGATTGCAAAAATGTTAAGGGAAAGAATTTAACTAGTGCACCAAAGAGGAATGTCAGTGGATCCTCCCCAAAGCAAGCTCATGCCCTTAATGCCCTGAAAAACCTACATTCAAAGAGTTCGTAGGCTCTGGGAATGTCATTTGGAATAAGAGTTAAAGTCTTAACCGCAAGAATTTACTAAAAAGAAAACAATGCATCAACCAAAATATACACTAATGATACAACCAACAATGAGGTGAACAATGGAGAGAAGGATGGAGAGAAGAGGATGGAATGGAATCCCAAGAACAAGGTGGTGTACAGCACCTTGTGTAGTTCATGATTAATGTGACTTAGTAGATCCCATTCCAAGTCTAACCTCAAACAAACCACTTCCAGTGACTTTGCATTAATGCATTCAGCCAATCCATCCTCTTGAAGTAATAAGAACGTCTCCACCAAAGAGCCACCACCATTCCGACGAAACGAAGGAGGAGAGAACGAGAAGCGAGAAGGGCCTTAGTTAGAGGGAATGTTTTTATTTTAGTTCCATAACCAGTGCTTGTAGCCCAAATGGTTATTTCGTCTAAGGGGTGTGCTTTGAATTCTCACTGTTTCTTTTTTTTTATTTTTTGTTTTATGTGTTTATGCGTGACAACCACACCATGCAAAGACTTTGTTATTTTTATTTACTTAGCTACCCAATAATGGGATAACATTGAAATGATAAGAAAACTCAAGAAGAAAACATCCAAGCACCCAAGAGAATGGCCAACACAAATGCATCAGGTTCCTTTGAAGTCACACCCTTTTCAATCCTTGAGTCCTTTCATAGTTTGAGAAATACCCAGTCACCGATTCGTTATAGTTCTTATTTGAAAAGGGACTATACATTTCCAAGCCAAGACAGACCATAGAAATTCATGGATGTATAAATGAAGTGAACTCATTGCCTGCTATATCAAAAGAAAACATACCTTAGTATCAACATCATAACTTAAAGGTAAAAACCAAACATTAGCAATCACTATAAAAATAGTTCATACCATCATGAAGAACACTTATTGGGTGACAAACTTACAAGATGGATGACACACACACACAAAATGAAAAAGTATAATGATGTTGTAAAACAAAAACAAGAAAAGTTAAAGAAATTTGTAAAACAAAAACGTGTAAGACAAAAACATGTAAAAAAAACGTGTAAAACAAAAACTTAAAAAGAACTAAGGGCCCCAAATGATTAACATAGGTGGCCATCTCCCCCATGACTGAATGGAAAGGAAGAGATCCGAAATAATGAACGCCTATTTAAATTTTTAAGAAGTGTCCAACCTCTCTCAACTAATGTTCTTAGATTAAGGGGTGGAAGTTGGTAATGCTCATATTCCAATGTATCTATGCCTTCGTTATGGGCATGAGTTGTTCCCCCAGTTCGTTCCATGCATATTTTTTGGTTGCTCTTTCAACTAGCTATCAACCACGGGGTGTCTACTACTTGTTGTGTGGTTGCTACATACAAGCATCTTTGTCTCAGAGTTTCAAGGGCACACCTGTTGCATGGAGGAGATCTGCATCTCCTCCATGTCATCACCTTATGAGTCACTGTATGTGATGCATGGAACTTTCTTCTTCTCGATCTTTCCATAAATGTTTACCTTAGATATTTTTAAGGAAAGATCGGAGATCCATAGGCATGCATCTATTGTGCTTAGCCATGCCCTTCCCATTATAATTGGGAAGTCCCCTTCATTGCTTTTAACTTCTATCACTAGGAAATTAGCTGGGCATGACCAACCACACACAATGGTAACGATGTCCTCCACTAATCCCAAGGGAATGGTGATGGACTGGTTAGCCAGCTCTAGTTGAATGTTTCTCTTCTTAAGTTAGGGCAGGTTCCAGGCTTGATACATCTCTCATGATATTAAGTTGACTCTGGAACCTGAGTCAAGAAGAGCCTTATCTGGTTCGTTCCCGGTGACTTGGAGGTAGATTAAGGGACTTCCAAGGTCAGATAGTTTCCTGGGAAGGTGGCCTACCTTGATCCAGTCGGTTACAGTATGTCTTAACATAACTGTATGCATTGAGCTCTGATATTAGTTTGAAGGGAGCTCCGAAGCGTTGTATGTTGGAGGAGTGATCACAGACTCAACCGCTTGTGGTTGTGAGAGCTTGTCTAGGCTTTTGGTTTTGAAGAAGGGTATTCTTTTCTTATAGTTGTCAGAACCAGCAGCGGGTTGAAGATTTACAGCTCTCATAGTGTTATGTTGCTACGGTTAAGTGGGGAGTTCCCCTTGCATTGTTGGAGCGGGTGGTATGGGAACTACCAGTGTGAGAGAGGCAGATCGATTAGGAGGATGGTATGAATGTGGAGCATCTCCTGGAGGAGAAGGAGTCCTTTTAAAGTACTCCCAAACTTGGTAGTAATGTTGGGGAGTTGTATGACCCATGGAGTCACTTGGAGAAATCAGCTGCTGCACGTAGTATCCATATCGGTCTGGCTACCGGTAAGGGTATTGATGTTTAGGCAGTGGCATCCCCCATGACTGTGGGTATTGTCATTGCTGATGTTGTTCGATGGGTTGTGGTGGAGTTCCACTTGGATATTATGTCAACGGTTGGTGGAACTATCTTGGGTTACCTTGCGGATAAGGTAACCTTCGGGGTGTCTGCCATCTGTTAAGTCTTGAGTTGAGTGCATACACCCCAGACTCTTATAGATGTGAGATGATTGGACAAAATCCTTTAGGATGGTCATATTGGTAGATCTCACATCCACTGTCATCGTCTGTGTCTGAATCCACAACCTCATCGGAGATGTTCACTTTCCCCTTACCCTTGTCACATGCAGGGCCTGAATCTCTCCACTTTTTCTTATCCTTGTCACTACTTCATTCCTCCTTAGACTCCTCTACAATCTTTAGGACAGTTTCACTTTTACTATCTAAGGAGCTTCATACTTCATCTACCTTAGTCGATACTTCTGTTGTTAGCTTTTGAAGCAGTAAGGTTTTTCTGTTCACTAACTCTTCGAGTGGTGACTCATCCTCTTCATCACAAAATCTCACTCCCTTCTTTCGAAGGGAGGGATCATGGTTATATTCTTCCGCACTCTCTCTTTTGCGTAGCTCCCCTTCTTCTTTGGCTACTTGTTCCAAAAATCTGTGAATTTCATGGGATCTAAGTTCTGATAGTCTCCCTTGGGCATAAGTCCCAAGGGTTCTCCTAGTTTCATACCTTAGCCCATCTATGAGATGGCGAAGTTGGTCCCGTTGTGCATAACCATGGCCCGGGTAATGATGTAACAGTGTGTAGTAGCGGCCCATGGTAGCATCCAAGGGTTCATGAGTACCTTGCTTCCATCCTTGCATCTGCTTACGTAAGTTAGACNAGATGCACATTATATCCCCCTTCAAAGCGCAGGATATTGTTCATGTCTAAGCGCTTGATCCGGCTATCTTTTTGATGCCTTGTTGGTATTCTCACAGCCTCCATTATATTTAGCATGCTTCGGGTGGCAAGTAGGGGTTCATCATGATCATCTCTTTCATGACTTCTATGATGTCTACGTTGTTCCCTACTTTTCCTTCATTCATGCCTTGATTCTCTTGACTGCCCTCATCCTCTCTCTCGACTTTCTTGTCCAGGTCTCTCATTTTTCTTACCTTTATCCTCTCTATTATGCTCTTGATGACTGCACCCTGATGTGAAAGGAGAGGGTGAGTGATGTGATAAAGGGGAAGAAGAAGGAGAACCATCGCCATGACAATGTTTCCTACCTTCTCTTCTATGGCTTCGGCCCTAATCGTGATGACGATCTGAGTGCCCGTCCTTGTCATGTGTTTTTGTTACCTCAATGAACAGCTGGTGTTCACAGGGATCAAAACCAGGGTTGTGTATCGTGGAGCATAGGTTTTGATACCCCACCTCCTCACTTTTGTTAGGAGGAGGAACATCTTTTGATAGATAACCTGTTATAAGTGGTTCAGCATCTCTAATTTCACTTAGGACATGCGGGACCTCTTTGCCCTTCAACAGTGTATGGTGGCTCTCCTACCTTGAGTCCCTTAGATGTTGTGCAGCTGTATTCAGCATATAATTTCGTCATGCTTATCTGTGCCAAAGCATGGAGGAGCATGTTGGGGACTGCACGATCTGGAGGTAACACTATGTTACCTTGCAAGTCTCTCCAGCGCATCTGTTCATCCTGATGGAGGATAAAAGTAAAATCAGGTATATACTAATCGAGATGAGTATATACCACCCTATATTGTTGAGGAATTGGCTCATTTTGGTTATGTGTTTTAGACTACCGACTGTTTCTAGTATGATCCCTAGGTGGTGTAATGCTCTTGTGAGAAGAAGAAGAAGACATTGTGTCTTATCGGTGTGCTATTTAACTGTTATATAAATTTTCGTTTAATTAACCCTAAGGGTTCTTTTAAGCTCCCAACGATGTGAGTAATTTCCTATGTTCTACCTAGAACACAAACACTTAGTCCCCGACAACGGTGTCAATGGTGAGTGGCGAGGTACCCCTACACTCAACCATACGAATACGAGCGTTACACGTGCGATCTGGTTGAACTCCACAGACTAAGTGCCTACATATCTCATGGAACACTTAAGGTTAATTATTCGTTGTCTTCCCAGACTTACTTGTATTTGTCATGGTTGTATGGTTAAGTAAGTCTGAGATATATGATTTTTATATCTTTTCTGTTTTATCTCCTATGCTGACAAGGTGAAGGGTGAAGAGACTAATTAACTAACTTTAACTTAACTAACTAAGCCTTAATTAACCTAGCATCAGTATCCATTCCCACTTACCGTTCACACCCTGAACCGATGCAACCTTGGTTACCAAACACTAGTCATTGCTGGGATCACCAAGCGTAACACACATGCTCGAAGTGATCGTACTGAGGCACTTAACTACGGGAGAAGGGTTGAGAAATATTTAATGAACTAATAAAGCAATTAAATGATAAATAGTAAATAACAATAAATAAAATCCTATTTAGCCTATTCCATGCACTGCAAGGTTTATCCAAGAAGTTCTTCTTTATTACCGTACACAAACTTGTGTTCAGGTACAATATTCGAATAAAGATCCGTTCACTTTGGAGTTCCTACTACGGGCACATGGAAAATATTCTATCTCTGGAGGGATCAAACTGCCAAAGTTTCGCTACGATCTAGCCTAGAATGAGAAACAAGGGAGAGCCGCCTCTTATTTATAGATATGATGGCACACTGCGATATCGCGTCCCATCACAATTGAAGATCTTATGAAATGAGAAAATGAATATGATTGTGGAATGTATACATTAATCTATCTACATCACTTGGTGCTCAATAAAGAGTTGAATTTCACTATCAATTTTGTTTCAATGTATCAAAAATTCATGATATAGGAAATCCAAAGTTCTCCAAGAGTTCATCAAGTTTGGAGAAACATGTGTCTACGACATATGCTCAATGAGAATTGCAATGAACATGGTCCAGTTATATTATGTGATGTAACCGAATTTGATTATAGTCATTGTCCATGATGCATTCCATTTTTTATGGTATTGGATTGTAATGCATTTCTTCTATGATTTTGTAAATGAATTTGTGATGCGTTTTGGTTGTAATGAATATCTTTTTCAATTTTATAAAAGTATCTATAATATATTGTTCGCAATGTTTTCTATGTCTATGACTCACATTATGACTTTTTAATTATTATTAATTGTTATAGCATTTTTGGTCTCTCATAACTCATCTTCAATTGTGGCTCATATGTTAAGACAAGTCTCATACTCACATATGACTCTCTTGAAATTTTTTTTGCTTTTCCAATTTCAATATTCAAAGTTTAAATTGATTTGAAAAATGATTTTTTGAATTTATCTACTGATGCACTAACCTACGAGTCTTATACTTGGGCTACCTATAGTGAAAAGACATGTGACACATAGACTATCGCATCCTGGGGATCTAAAATCATGTGAGTTGCATGACAACGTAGTTGCAAAATAGAATGTGACACACACATTCTTGCAGTTGATGCAAAGGAATTGTGACGACATGTGTATCATAGTGATGGGATGCGATATTGCATGGGTCGCGATCTCACGTACACGATATCACGTCCACCGCAATACCGCATCCCACGCGATATCGCGTCGTCCCCCACAATATCGCGTATGCGATATCGCGGTGCGCCATCATATCTATAAATAAGAGGTGACTCTCCCTTGTTTCCTCATCCTAGGCTAAACAGTAGGGAAACTCTAGCAGATTGATCACTTCAGAGATAGAATATTTTCCATGTGCCCGCAGTAGGAGTCCTAAAGTGAACGGATCTTTATTCGAGCAAACATTGTACTTGAACACAAGTTTGTGTACGGAAATAAAGATAAACTACTTGGATAAACCTTGCAATGCATAGAATAGGCTAATTAGGACTTTTATTTATTGTTATTTAATGCTTTCCATTTACATGCTTTATTAGGAATTAAATCTCTCTCAACCCTTCTCTCCTAGTTAAGTGCCTCAGTACGACCGCTTCGAGCACATGCATTACGCGTGGTGGTCCCAGCAACGATTAGCATTTGGTAGCCACGGTTGCATCGGTTCAGGGTGTGTATGGTAAGTGGGAACGGATGTTAATGCTAGGTAATTTAAAACTTAGTTAGTTAGTTAGTTAAAATTAGGAACTAGCTTCTTCAACCCTTCACCTCAATAGCATAGGAGATAAAACCAAAAAAGATATAAAAATCATATACCTCAGACTTGCTTAACCATACATCATGACAACTACAAGTAAGTTTGGGAAGACAACGAATGATTAACCTTAAGTGTTCCATGAGGCGTGTAGGCACTTAGTCTGCAGAGTTCGACTAGATCATGTGTGTTACGCTTGTATTCGTATGGTTGAGTGTAGGGGTACCTCGCCACTCATCATTGGCGCTGTTGCCGGGGACTAAGTGTTTGTGCGCTAAGTAGGACATAAGAGATCATTTACATCGTTGGGAGCTTAAATGAACCTTAGGGTTAATCAACAGAAAAATTATATAACAGTTAAAAAGCACACTATAAGACATCATGTCTTCTTCTTTTTCTCACAAGAGCACATCACCTAGGGATCATACAAAGAACAATCGACAATGAAAAATACATAACCTAAATCCACCGATTCCTCAACAATATAGGGTGGAATATACTCATCCCGATGAGTATATTACGAATTTTAATTTTATCTTCTATCAAGATGAACAGATGCACTGGAGAGATTTGCATGGTAACATAGTGTTACCTCTAGATCGTGCAGTCCCTAACATGCTCCTCCGTGCTTTGGCATAGATTGGCATGATAGAATTATATGCTGAATACGTTGCAGTAGACTTTGATACAAGGGATTATCATCCCACAGATTTAAAACGTATGAGGGACTCAAGGCAGGAGAGCCAACATACACTATTGAAGGGCAAAGAGGTCCCACATGTCCTAAGTGGAATAAAAGATGGTGAACCACTTACAACGGGTTCTCTATTGAAAGATGTTCCCCCTCCTAACGATAGTGAGGAGGTGGGGTATCAGAACCTACGATCAATGATACACAACCCTGGTTCTAATTCCCGTGAATGCCAACTGTTCACAGAGGGAACAACAAAAAATGATAAGGATAAGCACTCAAATCGTCATCATGATCAGGGCCAAAGCCATAGAAGAGAAGGCAAGAAACATGGCCACGGAGATGGTTCTTCTTTTTCTTCCCCTTCTTCACATCATTCACCCTCTCCTTCCACATCTAGGTGTAATCATGACGAGCACAACGAAGAGGATAAAAGTAAGAAAAATGAGAGACCTTGACGAGAGAGTCGAGAGAGAGGACAAGGGCACAAACGAAGGGAAAGTAGGGAACAACATAGACATCACAGGCGTCATGAAAGAGATGATCATGATGAGCCCCTACTTGCAACCCGAAGTATGTTCGATATAACAGAGGCAGTGAGAATCCCAACAAGGCATTTAAAAGATAGTCGGATCAAGCGCTTAGACATGAACAACATCCCACAATTTGAAGGGGGATACAATGTGGACCCGCAAAATCATTTACAGGCATTCCATGATGCCTACGCCTTGCAAAACATTGAGAATGAGTGGCAGAAGCTAAAGTTGTTTCCCAGGACACTCATTAAGGAAGCAGAGAGTTGGTACCGGTCCTTAGAACCGAAAACCATTAGGAGGTGGAGTACGATGTTAGAACTCTTCAACAATAAGTATTAGACGTACTCTAGAGTGTTTAATTTGCGTAAGCAGATCCAAGGATGGAAGCAAGGAAATCATGAACCTTTGGATGCTACCATGGATCGTTATTATGCATTGTTACATCGTTGCTTGGGCCATGATTACGCACAGCGAGATCAACTCCACCACATCGTAGATGGGCTAAGGTATGAGACTAGGAGAACCCTTGGGACTTATGCCCAAGGGAGATTATCAGAACTTAGATCCCATGAGGTTCATAGACTGTTGGAGCAAGTAGCAAAATAAGAAGGTGAGCTATGAAAAAGGGAAAGTGCAAAAGAATACAACCGTGATCCCTCTCTTCAAAAGAAGGGAGTGAAATTTCACGATGAAGAGGATGAGCCACCAATTGAAGAGTTGGTGAACAGAAAAACCTTGCCACTTTAAAAACTCACAACAGAAATAGCGGCTAAGGTAGATGACATATGGAGTTCCTTAGACTCTAGACTTGAAACTGTCCTAAAGATTGTAGAAGAGTCTAAGGTAGAACAAGGTAGTGAAAAAGGTAATACAAAGCAGAGAGATTCAGGCCCTGCACGTGACAAGGGTAAGGGGAAAACAACTATCTCCGATGAGGTTGTGGACTTAGACATAGACGATGACGGTGGATGTGAGATATGCTACTATGACCATCCTAAGGGATGTTGTCCAATCATCTCACATCTATAGGAGTTTGGGGTGTATGCACTTAACCCAAGGCTCAACCAACGGCAGACACCCCATAGGTTACCATATCCTCAAGGTAACCTAAGGCAGTTCCACCAACCGTTAACATACTATCCAAGTGGAACTCCACCACAACCCATCAGATAGCATCAGCAGTGGCAATATCCACAGTCATGGGGGATGCCACCGCTGAAACATCAATACCCTTACCGGCAACCTAATCCTTATCGTTATTATGTGTAGCAGCCGATTTATCCAAGTGACTCTATGGGTCACACAACTCCCCAACGTCACTACCAAGTTCGGGAATACTTTAGAAGGACTCCTTCTCCTCCGGGAGACACTCCATACCCATACCATCCTCCTAATCCATCCGCACCTCTTCCACCAGTAGTTCCCATAACACCACCTACTCCAACAATGCAAGGAGAACTCCCTACTCAACCGCAGCAACGCAACACTACAAGAGCTATGAACATTCAACAAGCTGCTGGTTCTAACAATTGTAAAAAGAGAAGACCTTTCTTCAAAATCAGAAGCCCAAACAAGCTCTCACAACAACAAGCGGTTGAGT
>MNCI01037811.1:417448-451034 GCA_015680685.1 Gnetum montanum
TTTTTGTTTTACAACATCGTTTATGCTTTTTCATTTCTTTGTGTGTGTGTGTGTGTGTGTGTGTGTGATCCACCTTGTAATTTTGTCACCCAATAAGTATTCTTTATGATGGTATGAACTGTTTTCTTATTGATTGCTAATGTTTGGTTTTTACCTTTAAGCCACAATGTTGATACTAAGGTATGATTCTTTTGATATGGCAGGCAATGAGATCACTTCATCCATCCATCCACCAATTTCTATGGTCTCTCTCAGCTTGGAAATGTGCAGTCCCCTTCATAATAAGAAATTTAACGAATCAATGACTGGGCATTTCTCAAACTAAGGAAGGACTCAAGGATTGAAAAGGGTGTGACTTCAAGGGAACTTGATGCATTCCTGTTGGTCGTTCTCTTGGGTGCTTTGATGTTTTCTTCTTGAGTTTTCTTGCCGCTTCAACATTACCCAATTCTCGGGAAGCTAAGTAATAAAAATAAAAAAGTCTTTGCATGGTGTGGTTCTCACGCATAAAAACACAAAACACAAAAACAAAAAAACAAAAAAAAAGAAAGAAAAAGTGAGAATTCAAAGCACACCCCTTAGATGAAATAATTCCTTGGGCTACAAGCACTGGTTATGGAACTAAAAATGTTCCCTCTAACTAAGGCCCTTCTCGCTTCCCATTCTCTTCTTATTTCGTCGAAATGGTGGTGGCTCTTGGAGAAGGCATTCTTGTTACTTCAAGAGGATGGATTGGCCGAATGCATTAATATGAAGTCACTGAATGTGGTTGGTTTGAGGTCGGAGTTGGAATGAGATTTGCTAAGTCACATTAACCATAAAATACATAAGGGGTTGTACACCACCTTGTTCTTGGGATTCCATTCCATTCTCTTCTCTCCACCCTTCTCTCCATTATTCACGTCATTGCTGGTTGTATCATTAGTGTATATATTTTGGTTGATGCATTGTTTGCTTTTTGGTAAATTCTTGTGGTTAAGACTTTAACTCTTGTTCCAAATGACATTCCCATAGCCTACGAACTCTTTGAATGTCGATCTATCAGGGCACTAAGGGCATGAGCCTACTTTGGGGAGGACCTACTGACATTCCTATTTGGTGCACCAGTTAAATTCTTTTCCTTAACATTTTTGCAATCTAATTTATTTTGTTCATTTCCATCTTGACATCCATTTCATCGATGTTATAGTTGTCTCTTTTTCTTCATCCTTCTTGTTCTTTTTCTTTCTCCATTCTAACGCTACCGGAGGTTCGCGATTAGTCATGGGGGTACAGGGCCCAATTTATTCAATTTTCTCCTAACCCCTACACCTTCGATAGTCACCAATATTATATCTCCAGATCCACAATCACCATACCACAACCTAGCCACACTGAAGCAAGGTATCAACTACATTAAAATTTATTTACCCTTGCTAATATAAGATTATGTTGTGTGTGCAAATGGTAATCATGCAACAATGGATTAGATCTGGAAGGAACACATGGAATGGAGCAGCACTGAAGTAGCTATGCAAGGAGCAAGATCGATGGTGCGCTTCCGGATGGACAACGAAAGGCACAATCTTGGCATTGGCAGCAACAACACTTCTTTCTCTCTCTCTTTCTCAGCTGCCAAATGAGGCCTGATGTCAATGTAATAAGATGTTTACCCTTATTATCATGAACACCAATTTTGTTGTGTGTTGTAATGATGATCCGTTCACATGTCATCCCATTAGTTCCATTTGAGTCAATAATCCCATACCTTCCTGATATTATTGTAAGGAACTCGAGGACAAGTTTTCATTCAGTCATGGGGGTATGATGGGACACGATATCGCATGGTCCACGATATCGCATACACAATATCGCGATGCACCGTCATATCTATAAATAAGAGGCGGCTCTTCCTTGTTTCCTCATCCTAGGCTAAACAATAGGGAAACTTTGGCATATTGATCACTCCAAAGATAGAATATTTTCCGTGTGCTCGTAGTAGGAGTCCTAAAGTGAACGGATCTTTATTCGAGCAAACATTGTACCTGAACACAAGTTTGTGTATGGAAATAAAGATGAACTTCCTAGATAAACCTTGCAGTGCATGGAATAGGCTAATTAGGACTTTTATTTATTGTCATTTACTTCTTTCCATTTACATGCTTTATTAGGAATTAAATCTCTCTCAACCCTTCTCTCCTAGTTAAGTGCCTCAGTACGACCGCTTCGAGCACGTGCATTACGCGTGGTGATCCCAGCAACAATTAGTGTTTGGTAGCCACGGTTGCATCGGTTCAGGGTGTGTACGGTAAGTGGGAACGGATGCTAACGCTAGGTAATTTAAGATTTAGTTAGTTAGTTAGTTAAGATTAGGAACTAGCTTCTTCAACCCTTCACCTCAATAGCATAGGAGATAAAATTGAAAAAGATATGAAAATCATATACCTCAGACTTGCTTAACCATACACCGTGAAAACTACAAGTAAGTCTGGGAAGACAACGAATGATTAACCTTAAGTGTTCCATGAGGTGTGTAGGCACTTAGTCTATGAAGTTCGACCGGATCATGCATGTTACGCTCGTATTCCTATGGTTGAGTGTAGGGGTACCTTGCCACTCATCACGTAGTAAATCACATTATTTCCAAAGTGTGAGGACATGCATCTTGTAGTTCTCTTGCACTACTATTTACATGTCTTTGTTTCAGGTT
Source organism: Gnetum montanum (assembly GCA_015680685.1). Lineage (NCBI taxonomy): Eukaryota > Viridiplantae > Streptophyta > Gnetopsida > Gnetales > Gnetaceae > Gnetum > Gnetum montanum. Next base: position 420,138 of record MNCI01037811.1, read on the forward strand.
GTGAGGGGAATGCAAGTCATAATTTGATGCATTATTTTCTAGTTTTTAAGTTGTGATGAAAATGCAAGTTGCATGTTGATGCACTATTTTCAACTCTATGGCTTCCGGAAGATAGAGGATCATCTAATAGTAAGGTCTAGGTAAACTGCAAGGAAGTGCAACTAGCACCTCCTCGTAGTTCCTTCTAGAAGGCATTTAGATCTTTCAATAGGGAATAATTACTTTGATTTTGTGGCTTTCAAAAAGCAGAGGATCATTCGACAATAAGATCTAGGTAAGATGCAAGTTAGTGTGAATAGCACCCTCTTGTCACTCTAACCAGAAGGCATTCAGACCTTTTGGAAGGGAACAATTATTTGGAGTGTGTGGCTTCTAGAAGGTAGAGGGTTATTTGAAAGGCTAAAGATCATCTAGAAGGAATTTAGACCTTTTGGTAGAGGATAATTACTCTGAGTTTGTGGCTTCTAAAAGACAGAGGGTCATCTGTAGCAAGTTCTAGGTAAGCTACAAGGTAGTGCCACTAGCACCCTCCCCTAGTCCCAACTAGAAGGCGTTCAAGCCTTCTAGAAGGAAACAATTGTCTAGAATGTGTGGCTTCTAGAAAGGAGAGGATCATCTAGAAGGAATTTAGACCTACCAAAAGGGAATAATTGCTCCAAGCTTGTGGTATTAGAAAGGTAGAGGATCATCTGATAGCAAGGTCAAGGTAAGCTATGAGGTAGTGTGATTAGCACCTTGATGTAGTACCAACCGAAAGGCATTCAAACCTTCTAGAAGGGAACAACTATTTGGAGTTTGTGGCTTCCAAAAGGGAGAGGATCATTTGGAAGGCTAAAGATCATCTAGAAGGCATTTAGACCTTTTGGTAGGGAATAATTGCTTTGAGTTTGTCACATTCAAAAGACAGAGGATCATCCAATAGCATGGTCTAGGTAAGCTATGAGGTAGTGCAACTAGCATCTTCTTGCAATCCCAATTGGAATGCATTCAAACATTTTGGAAGGGAATAATTATTTGGATTTTGTGATTATCAAAAGGAAAAGGATCACCCAGAAGGCATTCGAACCTATAGGAAGAAAATAATTGCTTAGAGTTTGTGGCTTTCGAAAGGTAGAAGATTATTTGGTAGCAAGGTCTAGGTAAGTTACAAGGAAATGCCACTAGCACCCTCCTACAATACCAACTGGTAGGAATTTAGACCTTCTAGAAGGGAACAATTACTTAGAGTTTGAGGTTACCAAAAGGCAGAGGATCATATGGAAGGTTGAAGATCATCCAAAAGGCATTCAAACCTTCTAATAAGGAATAATTTCTTGGAGTTTATGGCTTCCAGAAGGCATAAGGTTATCTAGCATCAAGGTCTATGTAAACTGCAAGATAGTGTGACTAGCATCCTCCTATAGTCCTAATTTAATCAATGAGTGAAAATTTTGAAGAGTGTGAGATACCTATGTCTTGTAGTATTGCAATTATTTTAAATTTTCTATGAAGTTGAGATTGCAATTAAACTACGATTCACAATATTGTATCACTCTTTCTATCACAGTTTATGTTTCATGTTGCAAGTTAGATGCAAGCCACAATATTGTTGCAAATGAAGAATTAATATTGTGAGAACATGTGGTTTGCATAGCTTCACACTATTTATTGCATTGCGATTACATGCATTTCGTAGTGCATCACATTATTATAACATTTCAAACTACAAGATAAATGTGATCTGCATGTTCCTAGCATTGTTTTCAACTTAGTTTCGGATTTTGACCTTGAGGGAATTCATTATCATAGTGTACTAGCACTACTTTTTTAAAAGTTTATGATTAAACTGCAATTTGTATGTTTCTCATAGTTTACATTTTAGAGAGTGTGATAGCACGAGACTAGTAATAAATGCAACATTATATATTTTATATGTGTGTAAATGTCTTTTGTTTATGATCTTCTCAATAATTAACATATTACAAATAATCTATATCACATAGTATCTTAATATCGTGTAACTTAAAGGTTGAAGGTTAAATTGTGTAACCATTCTTCATCTTGTCATTAAAATTTTTAGCCAGGTCTTGTCAATGATTTATAGTAGATTAGTAACTTTATAGGGAGAAACTTCAAAGATAACTTACTAAAATACACTTAAACAATCTCATTAATCAACAACATTTAATAGAAAAATCATGCATCTGATCATGGTATTGATTATAAAGAAAGTTTCAATAAGAGACCATGTGCATATAAAAATATTAACAAAAAGCAATATTAGAGTCAACTATGACTATATACATATACATAGATGCAATGGTCTAGCCAGATCCTACTGCATTATTGTCTTGAACTTCATTTGGAGCATCAGTTCACATGAAATCTATCTCTATGATAGTATCATCAACCTTGGTAACTAGTTGCTCCTGCATCCCAAGTTTTCTTGATTGTCCTACCTCTGAGTCATGGACTAGAGTGTCCATCCCAATGAACTTGAGGTAAAAAATGTCCTCCATTATCCTTGAACTAGAGGACCCTTTCAATGACTGCAAATGTTCAAATGAGTATTTACCTACTGTTTGAACATTCACAACTAGGCAAGTAATCCTCCTCTTCACTCATCCAAAATGGTGATGCATCTCTAACTCCATGGCATCCATACAGGCAATCAACATGCTCTCTATTACCTCTAAGTAGGCAAAAATCGCTACACCATCTCCAAACTATTGTTTTTGTTGATCATGATGGATACAAGAAACTTGCATCTTATCAATTTGCCCATAAAACTCTCTCCAATCAACCTTTTGGCCATCTTCTAGTTCACATGGGCTTGGTAGCCAATGAAGATTATTAAGTTGTGTCCTAGGGATATGCTAGGCGTAGAATGCATACCCCAAATATGATAGCTAATACTCACCAAAAACTTGCACTTCTTTGTCATTCCCCTCAAGTTTAGGAATTGCCAATGCCTAAAAAGAGTAGACATGGCTAATGGGAAAGGCACTATAGCAACAGCTCTATTGACAATCTCCATTCTCCTAATTATAATGTGGGGATAGTTTAACAAACATTACCTCTATAAATCTAGTAGGAACATTAGGGCAAAAGACATCAGTGTGATCCATGATGGCTAGGAGGTTTGTGTGAATTGCCTTAATAAGAACTCTCTGTTGTGAGGTGAAGTTCCTATAAGGCCATTCTGTCTCATTAATCTCTACCTCAAGCACCTTGCTCAATAGCTGTGTTTTTTTTCTCTAAAGTAACTATTACAAAATACTCCCTTTGTGGACCAACTGATATGTTAAGTACCTGCCCCAAGATCTACTCCATTAGTGTATAAGCAAAATCACCAATCTCGACCACCTTCAAAATAGGTGATCCTTGATGATGTGCCACATAAAACCAATGGGCCTCCTCCTCATAATAATCAAGATCTTCGATGATGATGAATTCAAGATGTCGTTCAACAAGCTTGTTAAGCATCTCTAGTCAAACAAGCTGCAACAAGGACCGAAAGTTCCTTGGACTCTACAAGGGGGCTAATTTGAGTTTCACCTCCCTTCATTGTTGCTCCTGTTGTGCTAATCTCTCATGTACACACTAATATTCCTCATTCTCTTTGGCATTATCTTATGCAACAGCCTAAGAGCCTCCATGATATCTTTCTTGTGTTTGTCTTCTCTCTTTTGCTTCTTGCACTTTGCCAGATCTCCTCTTGGTATCTGCTTATGATGCTTGTGATGACACTCCTCTTTGAGAACATGGAAATATATTATAGCACAACTATTAAGAATTAAATCATTGTTGGCCAATAATAATTAAATATAGATAATTTCCAAAGCATGGCACATCCAATATACTCAACATATGTTAACTTTTTCAAATGCCTTGTTATAATAGTAAAAAAAATATTTTTTTATCAAGAAAGATATTATAGTTGCTAAAACATGTTAAAGTTCAATTTAGCACTTAATTTTTTGGTTTGGTTCTCAACTACTTGTCTCATTGTGTTGCAATACTATGAATGTAGAATGATAAAAAATTTGACTATTACAAATTACTCTACTTTCTTTAATTTTTGAAGAAAGTACTTCTTTGGATCTTATAGAGAAATCAAGGAACATGATCTAGGATCCCTTATACTATCATCCAGTATTTGGAAAAGGAAAATTCAAACATTAAAATTACCATCCTTATGGTATGTCTGTTCTTCTTTTTGATTTACAACTTATTAATGTTGTTAGTTATGAAGAGTTGGGAAGAGCATAGCTTCATGGCTCAACAATGAATGCTTACACTCTAAGAAGTATCCATTGATGTTGGAGTGAAACTTGTGCACCCAAATACTTAACTACCCTTCCAATAGAATAGAGAATAAAAAGGTAGATGTTGGGAACTGGGCACTATAAAACTAGTAAAAGCAGAAAAAACTTGAGAAGTTTAGTCCCATTGTATAAGTCACATACTCTTACCAACCTTTTAGATCAACCACCATACTTTCTTTAATACACTTTTATCACCTTAAAAAAATTAGTGATTTCTTTATTTACAAAGATAACATTACATTGATTATTTTGTCCATTTTCTTGGAAAGGTTGCAAGGGACTATGAGTAGCACTGTCTTGCATTCTAGAAAGTGCAAGCCAATGAGAATAGCAGTCCCATGCAATTTCAACTAGAAGAAAGTCTGACCTTTTGGAAGGCCAAAAATGCTTGCAATTTACACCCACCAGAAGACATAATATCTTTCGAAAGACTTTAGTACATGAATTGCAAGAAGTTGCAAGTAGCATTAGCTCGCACTCTTTGTAGCATATAAGAAAAACCTTAATGTATAACTACCAAAACTAAAAATGAACACTTGAGGCACAATAACCTCTTGGAATACCAACACTTCTATGGTAAACTTAGTATTTAATTAGAAAAGTTATGAATAGTCATTAGATGATAGTTAAGTATGATGAGTTGGAAACCTAAGAATGACACTAGGAATCACAAAAGTTTTTATGTTTGATAAATCAAATTCAACTAATCTAATGGGTGCAACTTTAGCCTCATGTTACCTGTGATCTATTGCAAGAGGCTTAAGATTTGTGGTTATTTGTTGGAAGAGTACCATCTTTTTCTTGCATGTATTTCATATAGGTACATTAGGTTATATAAGAACTAGAAATTAAGGTAATTACTGATATGAAAAAAATACTCAAAACGTATAATAGCCAAGACTATAAATTACCACCCAAGGCACAATAATCTCTTGGGATATCATCACTTATGTTGTAAACTTTGTATTTAATTGGACAAGTTATGAATAGTCTTTAGATAAAGGTTAAGTATGATAACTTGGAAACATAAGAAGGACATTATGAATCATAAAAGTTTTCATGTTTAATGTTAGATAGAGTATATGATTTTCATTCATGATTTAATGTTAGATCTTCATTTAAACATTGTGTTACATTAGGTTTGAACATTTATCTTATTGTAACTTAAACCATAGCATTACCTCACAGTGATATTGGAAGTCACAATGATCATCTAGAAGATGAAAACTTATTGTAATTTTGGCCTATCAGAAGGCATGAAACATTTTAGAAGTCTAGTTTAGGTAGAATGCAAGAGGTTGTAAGTAGGTTTTAAACTCTAAGTAATTATTCCCTATTGAAAGGTTTGAATGCCTTCCAGATGACCCTTTACCTTTCAGACTATGCTAGTTTGCACCTCATAGTTTACCTAGATCTTACTGTCGAATGATCCTATGCCTCTTAGAAGCCACAAACTCCAAGCAATTTTTTCCTACCAAAATGTTTGAATGCCTTCCATATTATCTTCTACCTTTCAGAGGATCCTCTGGGTTCCGATAGCCTCAAACTCCAAGCACTTGTTCCCTTTTTGAAGGTTTGAATGTCTACTAATTGGGACTGCAAGAGGGCACTAGTCGCACTTCCTCGCAGTTTACCTAGAGTCTATTATCGAATGATCTTTTGCCTTCCAGAAACCATAAACTCAAAGTAATTATTCCCTACCGAATGGTCTAAGTGCCTACCAATAGGAACTACAAGAGGATGCTAGTCGCACTTCCTCATAGTTTATCAGGACCTTGTAGTCGAATGACCCTCTGCCTTCTAAAAGCTTCAAACTCCAAGCAATTATTAACTACTAGAAGGTCTAAATGAATTTTGGATGATCTTCTACCTTTTGGATAACCCTCTACCTTCTAGTAGCCTCAAACTGTAAGTAATTATTTCCTTTTGGAAGGTTTGAATACCTTCTGGTTAGGATTGCGGCAGGGTGTTATTCCCATTGCTTTGCAACTTACTTAGACCTTGCTACCAAATGACCCTTTGACTTCTAGAAGTCACAAACTCCAAATAATTATTTTCTACCGAAATGACTAGATGCCTTTCGGTTGATCTTTTTCCTTCTAGATGATCATCTACTTATCGGTAGCCTTAAACTCTAACCAATTATTTGTTTTTGAAAGGTTTAAATGCCTTTTGGTTGGCATTGTGGGAGAGTGCTAGTTGCACTACCTCAAAGCTTACCTAGACCTTACTATTGAATGATCCTATGTCTTCTAAAAGCCACAAACTTGAAGCAATTATTTTCTATTGCAAGGTCTTAATGCCTTCCAGATGACTATCTGCCTTCCAGTAGCCATAAACTTTAAGTAATTGTTCCTTTCTAGAATGTTTGAATGCCTTCCAGTTGGGACTATGAGAGGGTGCTATTTGCACTACCTTGTAGCTTTCCTAGACCTTGCTACTGGATGATCCTCTACCTTCTGAAAGCCACGAACTTGGAGCAATTATTCCCTACCAAAAAGTCTTAATGGCTTCTGGAAGGGACTGCAGAAGGATGTTGCTTGCACTGCCTTGCAGTTTGCCTAGACCTTGCTGTCGAATGACTCTCTACCTTTCAGAAGCCACAAACTCCAAGCAATTATTAATTATTGAAAGGTTTAAATGCCTTCCAAATGACCCTCTTTCTTCCAATAGCCTTAAACTCCAAGTAATTTCTCTCTTCTGGAAAGTCTGAATGCATTTTAGAAAGGATTGGAGAAGGGTGTTAGTTGCATGACCTCATAGTTTAACTAGACCTTGTTACCAAATGATCATTTGCCTTCGAGAAGCTACAAACTCGAAGCAATTATTCCCTACCGAAAAGTCTAAATGCCTTCTAGTGACCCTCTAGCTTCTAGTATCTTATAACTTAAAGTAATTGTTCCATTTCGATAGGTTTTAATGCCTTCCAGTTGTGCAAAAGGGTGCTAGTTGCACTTTCTCATAATTTACCTAGACCTTACTATCGAATGACCCTTTGCCTTCTAGAAGCCACAAACTCAAAGCAATTATTCCCTACTAGAAAGTCTAAATGCCTTTTGAAATGGACTACGAAAGGGTGTTGCTCGCACTGCCTCGCAGTTTACCTAGACCTTGCTACCAAATGACCTTCTACCTTCTGAAAGCCTCTAAATGCCTCCAGATGATCTTTTGCCTTCTAGATGATTGTTTGCTTTCTTGTAGCCTAAAACTACAAGTAGTTATTCCCTTCCGAAAATTCTTAATGCCCTCTAGTTGGCGATTGTGGGATGGTGCTAGTTGCATTACCTCATAGTTTACATAAATGTTGCTACTAGATGACCCTTGGGCTTTGAGAAGCCACAAACTCCAAGCAATTATTCACTACTAGAAGGTCTTAATGTCTTTGAGATGACCCTATGCCTTCTAATAGCCTCAAACTCCAAACAATTGTTTCATTCTGAAAGGTTTGAATGCATTTCAGTTGGAACTGCAAGAGGGTGCTAATAGCACTACCTTGCAATTTACAATGCAGATTAAGAAATGCAAACATATGCAAGTAATGGTCCATCATCATCAACATGAGTATGCATTTATATCAACATGAAACACGTCTATGAGCATGATAACACATTATCCATAGACATCAATAAAAAAATCACATCATGGCGATATGCACTCACTAACCAGATCAATAAATGTTCTGTCGCCTATCATTGCTGGAGATTCTTCAATGTTCATAAACAAACCAAATCGTGCGAGGGAAGCATTCGTGACACAACGATGCTTACGCGTTGACTCGGCATTATTGCAGGTTTGAGATTTGTTCGGAATTTTCCTTTTCGATCCGTCATCGTTGCAATCCATTACCAAGGTCACGCGTGAAATTCAACAAAGAATTGCTGTAAAATCCCATTTCCATTCATACGAAGATTGTTTGCGAAAGCTAAGAAAGCAGATCAGAGAGAGTTTTCTGGGCCATCACAGTTTTCATTCAAATTGTTCTCTCTTTTTAAGCATTGTGTTTCACGACAGGGAAAAGCAACAAAATATCTAAGAACAACTGTGCCCGGCGGCACTGGTAGTGCCGGGTAACTGAAGGCAAGTTGCAGGTCATAGACGCAGAGCTTGCACGAGACTGGATCAAAGTCCACCTCGCCGGCGCTTTTGGTGCCGGTGGTACCAATCCCTGTTTGACACGTAAGCATTAAAAAATTGATATCTCGTATTGTCGATTTTAAAAAATTCGAGACACTTTCAAATTCTTTAAATTAATTTGGTGCGAGGCTCTATTTATGCGGATAAGAAGGGGGTCGGCAGAGAGAACTGATGAGCGTGTAGATTGCAGAAGAAAGAAGAAGAAGAAGCAGGCACAAACACACACACAACAAGAATGGGGTCTTTAGGGGAAGCAGCTACAATGATGAAACCGGAAGTGAAGGTTCAGTACACGCAGTTATTCATCAATGGAGAATTCGTGGATTCCGTCAATGGCGGCACTTTCGAAACCCTGGATCCGCGCACCGGCGAAGCCATTACCCGCATCGCAGAGGCCTCCAAAGACGACGTTGACAGGGCCGTCAACGCCGCCCGCGAAGCTTTCGATCACGGCCCGTGGCCGCGGCTGCCTGGAAATGTATTTACAACTCGTTTTTCTATATAAATGTCCTCAATCTCTTTCGCTCTCGCTCTGTTTCGTTTTTTAGCTGAGATTCAGCAGGTTAAGTGTCTGGTTGTTGGTTTTGGTTTGAAGTAGTTTTGACTGTGATTTTTTGCTGTGCCAGGCAAGAGCGCGCATTCTTCACAAGCTTGCAGATCTGATGGAGCAGCATGCCGAGGAGCTGGCCGTGCTCGAGTCATGGGACACCGGCAAACCCCTGGAAATGGCCCGGAATATGGATATTCCTTGTTCCCTGGAAATTCTCAGATACTTCGCAGGTACAGCTCAATTTTTCGTCTGCAACATTTGTTTTCAAAACTTATCTCCAGAGGTAATAAACTTTCAATTTCATCTTCAGATTTTGGTTTCAAGATATTTATGTTGCTCCATATGCGATTTGCAGGATGGGCAGACAAGATTCACGGGCAAACGTGCAAGATGGAGGGTCCCTTCCAGGCGTACACTCTACACGAACCCGTTGGTGTTGTCGGTCAGATAATCCCCTGGAACTTCCCGCTGCTTATGTTCTTCTACAAAATCAGCCCCGCTTTGGCCTGCGGCTGCACTGTTGTCATCAAACCCGCCGAGCAGACCCCTCTTACCGCCCTCTACTGCGCTCACCTCAGTAAAGAGGTTACATCACCAGATTGCAATTTAATATTACTATTAAGCCATTGCTGTATATTATGGTTTTCTGCAACAAAGACATAGAACAGACATATCATACTGTATTGGTGCCCCGTGCACTGCGCAACTCTGTTGTCGTTTCAGTTTCATTGCAGCCCGGACAAATTTACCTGATCAGTTTCACGTGGGTTGAATTGCAGGCCGGAATCCCTGCAGGTGCTCTTAACGTCGTCACCGGCTACGGAGTTCCTACAGGGGAAGCCATTGTAAGCCACATGGGAGTTGACAAGGTACCTAAAAAATGGCATATCTTCTTCCAAGTTGAGAGCAGTTGGCTGTTATTGTTGAGCAGTTTACAAGACACTTTCCATGTTCCTTGGATTAAAAGATTTGATGTGAAAGGGTCTTTATTTAACATTTACAGGAGATTAAGATTCCATGGTAACTTAACTGTTGAACATAGCGCTGCTTCTGGTGCAGGTGGCGTTCACGGGATCGACAGAGGTAGGGAGATCGATTCTGGAGGCATCTGCGAAGAGCAACATGAAGCCAGTGACGCTGGAACTGGGCGGCAAGACTCCCCTCATAATCATGGACGATGCAGACTTGGATGAGGCCGTTAACCTCGCCAATTTCGCCATTTACACCAACATGGTATTGTTAATTGCTTACTGGGTTACTGTATTCCCCATTTCACGGTAGGGATGAGATGAATTTCTAGTTGCGTACTCCGTGGAAGCTGTTAATTCTTAGCTATGTCCTGAATATCTGGTTACAAAAAGACACGGAAGTTGAAAGCATCAGATTTCATTGTCGTTCCTTTATTTTGGCGGAGAGGTCAATACGTTTGGTGCAATGCAATGGGGAGGGGAAGTTAATTTTCTCACGTGCCACCTGCCACGAACAACCTGCCACGAACAACCTACAGTCATTTTGATTTTGGTTTTCAATTTGAATATTAATTCTTCATGAATCAATTTAAGATTTTATTAATATGTAAAATAATATATATATATTATAATATATAGCTAAACTAATTTTATTTGGCGTGTGCAGGGGCAAGTGTGTGTGGCAGGCTCACGTGTATTCGTGCAAGAAAAAATCTACGATGACTTCGTGAAGAAAGCCACCGCCTTGGCTCGTCAACGAGTGCTGGGCGACCCACTGAAGCCTGGAGTCCAGCACGGTCCACAGGTACACATACTGTATGCGCATGTTTTATTTCTATCTTTTACCTGTCTAAATGCTCCCCAAATTCTACTCTGCAGTGGCCTCTTCTGTATAGTACCGAAAACTTTTGGTTATTAAAAAAAATTAACACTTATATTATTTGCAGGTGGATAAGGCGCAGTATGACAAAGTGCTTAGGTACATTGAATATGGAAAGCAGGAGGGAGCCAAGCTAGAGACGGGTGGCAACACATGGGGCGACAAAGGATTTTACATCGAACCTACAATCTTTTCAGACGTCAAGGCAAGTGTAATATAAATGAAACTAAATCAAGCTTTATTATATTTGAAGATTCATAGGATCTATATAAGTATATAGTGACATTTTGCTTCCTTTTTTATTCACCCTTTTTTAATTTTTTAATTAGATCTAAATATCATTGTTTTGGCTTTGTTTCAAAAAAATGGAGTCCATCAATCAGATTTAAACATCTTTATCTTAGCTTTGTTTCAAAAAAATGAAGTTGAGCAATTTTCTTTTTACCATTGAGCTTTATAAAGAGAGAGATCTTTATTTATTTGTAATTTTGTGGTATCGTTTTCAGTTTCCATGTTATCTTTTATTTTCCTTTACATGATATTCCTAGACCAAATGATGTCACAACCTTTTTCCGGTAAGTTCATTATGTGATGTTCTTTGCACATGTCCAAACCATATAAGATACCATTAGTGCAAGTGATATAAAATAGAAGCCACTCCAAGTTTTCCTTGAATGTCTATATTCTGCAGTTTATCTCTTATGGTGATATGTGTATTGTGCGGTTTATCTTTGTTGGTAACATTAAACATTCATATTTTTGACACACTAATTTGTTATTAAGCAAGTTTCCTCCAATTATCCTGTAAAATTTTTCATGGAAAATACCATCAGCCTATCTCTACTTTGATCATGCTGCTTAAATTAGATGGCTTATATCTTTATAATTTCACCATTGTAATGGTTTTCTAATTCACCTAAATAATTACCAATGCAGGACGACATGAAAATTGCCCAGGATGAGATTTTCGGGCCCGTCATGTCAGTTCTTCCATTTAAGTAAGTACTTGCGTGCTCGATGATTTTGCGTTTCAACCCGTTTCTGAATGTCCATTACGTACAAGTAACCAAGTCATTGTAATAAATGATGAATTCAGAACGATGGAGGAGGTGATAGAGAGGGCGAACAAAACAGTGTATGGACTGGCAGCGGCAGTGGTGACCCGCGACATAAACGTGGCCACCAGAATGTCCAGATCGCTCAAGGCAGGCATTGTGTGGATCAACTGTTTCCTGGTCATTGGAGCCGACGCTCCAATAGGGGGTTACAAAATGAGCGGCATCGGCCGCGAAAACGGTAGCTACGGCCTTTCTCACTACCTCAACGTAAAAACCGTCGTCATGCCGCTTAAAGACTCTCCTTGGCTCTAAAGCAGTAATTTGGGAAGCATTAAAAATAAAGGCTTGGCTCCTGCCTTTCATTTGCCCAAATTTTAATCCAATTACATGCATAAAAAGGCCGATTGTGAAGTAGCCGCACGTTGCAAATTCCACGTCATTCTCTTTTTGGATGTGTTGCCGCCTGTAATTTACTTTTGTTTCATCAAAATACAATATATGTTGTGGGTCATGCCCGCGCTACCCCACTCTGCCGTATTTCCAGGCGAGAGTTGCGTCCGCAACTTTGATGAGAAGTTTGTGTGAATCTTGTGCTGATATATGTGCACCGTGATTGTTGAATAAAATGAATGGTATGTGAATCTGTTGAGCGTGTCCATGATTGCAAGTTGGAAATGCTTAGTATGGGATCCGATATGCTTGCACGGTACAAAGCGTAACAAATTGACGCTGCCGGCCCCTTGCACATAGCAATAATCCCTATTCGTTCTTGCCTGACGTCACGAAATGCTTAACCTTGATAGAGCGCCCTATATGATTCAAAATGCAAAAATTTCCGGTTTGTGTATCCAAGGCGGTTTGGATGCCAATGTAGTGTTTTTAAATCTCGGTAATCATCATCGTTTTAACAATCCATCCCCGGCCCACCGTAGAGTTTGGATTTTGGAATGGACTTAATAAAACATCAAAGGTTCTGAGAAGAGACCATTAGTCATGCGCGACGACGGATCACCGCCTTAAACGATGCCCCACTGGCGGGTCAAAAATGGTAGGGAAGTGATGGTAAGGTAATCAAGGTGTTCAGAATGATCATTCTTCGTAAGATCTGGGTTTGAACTTAGACGTTATCATTCAAAAAAAGGTTAGGAATATAAAACTTTTAAAGAATAATCCTTTTTTATTAAAGGTCCTGAGAATGGTTTTTTCCAATGATTTTGCCGATTTAAAAATGTCCCAACTCATTTTCCTTAGCATCATGCAAAGTGAGGTGGCATAGAAAATTGTGGCTAACTTTTTGCATGTTGCATCAGTAAAGATAATATAAAAGGTAAATTTTCAAAATAAAGGGTGGGCAACACCGTTTGAATTTTAAAATTCTAGTAATTCTTTAACTTTAAAAAGATATTAAGGTTAAAAAGTATCGTTAGTATTTCAACAATTTCTATCATTATTTATTATTAAACACTAAAATAGAAAAATGGGGTTGGAGGCTAGGGGTAGTGGGTGGCATCAAACCCCAAAAATATCATTATATTAAAAATATAAACAAAGTCCATTACCATATCCAATCAATAACAAAAAAGCTCCAAAAACAATAAAAAGAAAAGGTCCAACATTTTTGGGCATGCTTTTGTAGTTTCATCTTACAATCAATCCTGAAAATCTTCCCTCTAGGATAAGAAAAGGATTAAGCTTTGGTCTTATTCAGAAGCAACCTCATGGGCTTTCACTTCTTATTAAAAAATTTCTTGTTAATAGCTAGAGAGAGAAAAATAATAACACCAAGGTTGAAGTATAAGTTAAGCAAAGTTTTTAGCAACACTAATAGTTCAAGGTTTCGTTCGCTAAAGAAGATTATTAACCTTCAATAAAGTACTACTAGCTTAAGACTTCACTTGAAAAATAACAAGTTAAATAATATTGATTTTTTGAAGCATGGTGAACTCATCATAGATAGTGGCATGATTGTAAAAAATATTACATCTATGTTTCCAAATAATGTGCAAAATGTAGGGATGCAAACACTTCACAATAAAAAGCAACTCCTTAGAAAGGGGAGGAGAATCTCCAAGAAGATCTGAGCTTCTTTCTAATGAGGAAAGAAATCATTAATAACAAGAGAAGCCCAATTATAAGCATGCATGGCAAAAAAAAAAAAAAATTGTAAAAGGAATGAAGAAACTCATTAGCTAAAATACAAAATACAAGTTTGTTAGCATAAATCTAATATACCATAGGACTAGAATATACCATCACTTGATGATAACACAAATAGAAAGTATGTGTTTTTATAACTAGTCATATTAAAAATATTTAAGATTGAAAGACTACTATTTTACTATTCACATTCATGTATCATCATTATCATCTTAGCTTTGTCCCAATAAAATGGGGTTAGCTACATGCGCTCTTTTTTGCTCTTCATATTTATGAAGAGCTAGATCTATGTTTATTTACAATTTTTTCTAATTTGAATGCCCTTACTACAAGTTTGATTCAATCTATTTGTCTTTGTTTTTTTAAATAGAGGATCCATTTGTCTTGCAAATTGATTTATGTGATTTTTTTAACAATGATCTTCACATTTGTAACAAATTTGATGCAATTTAATAAATGGTTGTTTTTAAGGGAAAGTCTAGTCATTTATATAACTAGAGGGGTGAACCCCAAATCAACAATTACAACAACAGTATCATCATGGAGGGAAGAAGATCCTACAACAAAATAGAACACTTAGACCATGAAGCCAACCAAGAACCAAACCGTTAGAACGATTTTGCATCAGCTCTATGGGAGAGAGTCCCAACCTTGTTTCCAACCAACCAAAAAGCACCAAGCATTCCTATAGGGCATCAAAACCAAAAGCCAAAAAATAATCTTGTGCAACATCATAAGGTCATTTAAAACAGAGGGTATTCATATCCTAGAAAGCAAAATATGCAATTTATAGGTGCCATGTTGCCTCATCTTACAAGGACTTACAAATGTTGAGCATTGCCATCATGCATTTATGGATGTTTTTCCACAATTAAAAGTTGGCGAATGCTTTTGAGACACATTTATAGGGAAAGCTTGGGTACTTTGCATGAAAAGTACAAGCATTTTGCTTGAGCCAAATTTCCCAGGCAACCTCTCCCTATAATGAAATCTCATGCAAATGTCTATGAATGATGAGTCTTTTTTGTAATCATTACCTAACAATGGTCCCATAGGGTCTCAGTCCACATGCACTTGAATCGACCCCAACTTTTGTCAATAAACATTCCTTGAAAAGGTGTATTGTAGATTCAATCTCCTTATATCAAAGGATAGGTAATAATACAATGAATACAAAAGTGCTACTTTGTTAGTTATAGCATATCTTAACTAATTGTTTTGTTTCCAGTAGATCATAAGTTTGAGTTGTGTTTGAAGCATTCTTACGTTGTTGTTGTTAAGTTACAATGCTGAGTTATAAGGCTCTAATTAGACTATATATCTTGAGGTGTACTTATTTCAACTCAACCCTTAAAAGATGAATGTGGGTATAGTCGAATTGCCTACCAAAATTAAACTTATGACTTAGAGCTTTCAAGTCAAGAATCTTACTACTAAACTAACACTTCTACTAAACTAACACTTCAGCTATTTTTAAGTGCAACTCAATTTTAACCCAAGTAAACTACTTAACCTTAAAAGAAATATAACCATGCCATCATCATGACGTCAGAAAAGTGCGACTACTATGTTTTTAGAACCCAAGTAGAATTCATAAACTCAGGCCAGCGCAACCATGCCATCCTCACGAAGTAGTCAAAGTTTGAATTTCAGATTTGGCGCAACCCAACAAGATTAAGGCCACCTCTTTGGACTTAGTGATCTAAAATGGAAGAATTCATGCTGGCCTCGATTAAGCAGCCTGCCAACGTGACGCGAACGTGCATCGACGATTCGGTATGAAACGTTAAAGCCTGCCAAGGTAGTAGTCGTGTGGCTTCTATCATAATACGCGTATGTAGTGCCATAGGGGTTTGAACTTTGAATCTCTGTAGGGACAAAAAAACAAAGGATGACGAAGACCAAGCGAGGATGTGCTGCGCGTGAGGCCTTAGTATTATTTTTTTTAAAAAAATTATAATAGTTTGAATTTTTCTGGTTGTACTGCCAGGTTTTTTATTGTAAATATCCTCCGTCTTGCATTGAATATGGCATTGGGCCTTCAAACATGATCTTGGTTTTTAGCCGGTGGCGCATTAGTTTTGGATCTTATACAGATTTCAGCCCTGAAGACCAGGAAAAACAAAATACTATAAATGCAAAAACGACTGGTGGAGACTTTGGTGACATGGGATTTATCTATCTGCATATTTTTATTGAATAGCCTGATCCATCTACCCTTGGATGGCTGCATGTGTCGTGTTTTTTTAGTACACATTACTTTTGCAAGTCACTTTCTATATGATGTGTTTTTGTTTGAACCTATTGTATCAAGCTGCTTGGACGTTAGTGGATGGCAAAGTATTTGAAGATTTTTTCTCTCCGCGTGTGCTTAGTGAAACACTGTGGAAATTGTGAATCGGCCTCAGGTGAAGATTCACGATTCAGGCAAAAGTTCGCGATAGAATTCCAGAAGGTAGAACAAGGCAAAGCAAAGCTAAACGGCGCCCGGCATCAAGTCTCCAAGTTCCTTACAAACTTCAATTTTACTATGTTTTCTGTTTTTACGCTACATTACACAACATAGCGTAATGACGCTTAGCGTAATTCTGCTTAACATAGTCTGTGATATCAGAAGGTAACTTACTTCAGCAGATTTGGTCAAGCTTAAGGCCTAAGCAGCGTAATATGCGACTTCTTGCATATCTTGCTAAGTCTTTTGTCCAGGGTCGGATTTACGCTCTGTTACGCAAGGCAGCGTAATGAGCTTCAAAAAGGTCAAAGGGAAAGTCCAAAGGAAGCGCAACAGATTAGGCTCCTTTCTTTTTTGCAGATTGATCACTTTATGCTAGTTACGCTACGCAGCGTAAGTCAGCGTAATTTATCGTCGAGTTGATCATTTTTTACGCTTCACTACGCTTTGCTGCGTAAATGAGCGTAAAATAGCTTGACTCACTATTTCCGTGCTTTGTTACGCTCTGCCATGCGATGCAGCGTAAACAAATGTAATACAGCATAAAGCTGGCTAAAGCAGTTACACATTTGCTATCCATACGCGCAATACGCTGATAAGTGTATTGTGCGTAATCATGAAGCAGCTTCAGCAAAAGTGTTGACAGCGTACGTTGTAATGTGATGTGACATAGTCAGTTTGTCAAGTCAACAGCATCTAGAAAGTTCGAGACACGTGTCATCAAGGCCGTGCCTTTTCTGCATGTTATAAATACCCCAGTTGGCGAAGAAAGGCGGGGATTTTTGAAAGGGAGCAGCGGCTAGCATCTTCATCTTTTGGCAGTTATCATCCTTGAGCAGAAACAAGAGACATTTTCGAGCATTTAGCAGCAGGAGTAATCATACCTTTTGGTGAAAATACAGTTCTCCCATCGGTGATCCTTGGCAGTTTTGAGTAGAGACTATCCAAAGCGAAGAAGATAGATCAGAGATCGAGAGATCATCTGGTGTGATTGGCAAGATCTATTGATCAGACATAGTTGGTTGATAGACATCCGAGCTTGACCTTCCTTGCACTCCGTCTTTGGCTTACAAGGTAGACTGAGCTCCATTCTGCACTCCTTGTTAAACAGTTTTCTTATTATTTTGTGTATGTTTCACACAAGATAATCGGAGTCTTCCCATTGTAACTTTGTATACAAAGTACTCGTTTTTTCGGGTCAAAGTATAGATCTTGAAATCACGCATTTCTCTTAAATCCGATTCCCTTTGTCGTGTTAACGTTATCATTATTGCAATTTATCTACATCGTTTTCCTCTCCTTTCGCGATTTATCGAATCGAATCGTTCCACGAAACACCTATAATCTTCGTCGATTTACTGATTTCATAAGTCCCTGTCTGATCGACAAGACCGTTCAGGGCACTGCGGATTCGTTTTCTCCAACACAACCCTCGCACGGATCCGTGGTTAAGACTGTGTACACGGATTTTGTTTGGTATTCCAGCTGCCGACATTTTCCATCGTTACACTTAGAGAGAAGGTTGTTCAAACGCTATAAATAAGAATAACAAAGAAAAAGTTCTTAAAGTTGAATTTGGAAAGATTTGCACAAGGTTTGGAAGGTTTAAAATATATACTAAGATATCATTAAGAAAATTTGGAAATAGCTTACTTCGGGTGCAAGCAACCATATGTATTTTTTTGTAATGAAGTTGACTTTGGAAAGATTTAAAAAAGTTTGAAGGTCTAAAACATGTTTAAAGGTGATTCAAGAAAAGATGGAGAAACCATGAGATATCATGAAGTCATCATCACCATCCTAACATTGTCCCAGTAAAATTTGAAAAAGAATTCATCTATGAGATTTGGTAACTTCCTTCTTTTTGTATTCATTTGGGACTTGGAGTTGAACTCGTGACCTTAAGGTCAACAACCCAAAGTCTTAAGGCTTGTCTTCCTAACCACCAGGGCAAGAGATATCATGAAGTAAATTTTGAAATAGCTTGCTTGTTATGCAAGCAACCACATGAAGTACAATATAATTGTATTACATGATCATTTATTGTCACAATGGCTTTTGATAACAATGAGATGTTAGCCTAGTGGTATAGGTCTTAACCTCATAACCCCAAGTCACAAGTTCAATTCTACTAAGTAGCACTAAGTTATAAACTTCTATAAATCTTAGGGTGTACCTATGTTTCAATTATTTCAGGTTCCAACATACTACCACAATGGTTTTTGATATTTTTATGCTTTGTTGCATGATATTTGTTGTACTAAAACTATATATGAACAATGAGGTGTTAGCCTAGTGGTATAGGTCTTAGCTTGGTAACCTTAGGTTATAGGTTCAATTTTAAGAGGTAGTATTGAGTTATAAACTTTTATATATCTTGTGGTGTACCTATGTTTCAATTATTTTCGGTTCCAACACCCTAAAACTATATGTGGCTATGATAACATGGAGAATGAAGGGAAAAATAGGAAAGCTACTTTTTTATGTATACAAACCATAAAGATGTTTATCGAGATTACAAGCTATTGTTTCTATGAACTAACCCTTGACAACAAATCCTTACATGGGTTTAAATAGGAAAATCTAGGTTTTAAAAATAGAAACAACAAACCCCAACATGGGATTAAATAGGGAGATGAGGGTTAAATAATAGAAACAACATAAGTGCTGGGGGGCGGGGGGTGGGGGGTGGGGGGTGATGCAACATAGGTGGGGTAGCGTGTGTGTGAGGGGGTTGTGGGGGATGGTTGTTGGAATGTGAAATAAGTGAAACATAATTATACCTAAAGATTTATAAAAGTTTATAACTTAATGCTACCCAGGAGAATCAAACTCGTAACCTAGGGTTACCAGGCCAAGACCCATACCACTAGGTTAACACCTTATTGTTAACTTTGATACATATTTACTTCTTTTTAAAAGAATAAGTTAAAAACATCTAAAACTAAATTGAATACAAAAAAGTGAAGCACAACATAAGTTAACTCGAGATTTATTTTCACATCTCTAACAACATAAGTTAACTAGAGATTTATTTTCACATCTCTAACATAATGATGATGCAAAACTTCATGATTCAAACAAAAGATAAATACAAACCTAATGTTTAGATAAAGAGGGGAAAAAAGGCCCTAATAATGTTCTTATAGATTAGATAATCACATCTAATAAAGATTCATAAGTTCTTACAACCAATATAGTAAATAAACATGAGAAATTGTTATCCCAACTCCCAAATTAGCCTATGGGTTTTACTTGTAGAGATAGTATGAAATTACAAGTTATAGGTTCCAAGCTCAACTTTAACTTTAATAAGTTTTCTTTATATTTATATAAAGTTAAAAGGTCATATAGGACAAACCATGATTTTCTTATAATTTTTTAAATAAAATATGATTGATGAGATGGACATACATGTAATTTGGTCCCCATCACTACAAAAAAGACATTTTTATTAATTTAGCCTATAGAAACAAACTCTAGTCCATATGGAAACTATGACACAATTCAAGTTCTATAAATGTATGGGCTTCAATCATTGTAATTCATCAATATCATCATCATCCTAGCCTTGTCCCAACATGAGTTCTTTTCACCATGTTCCTCTATGAAGAGCTAGCTCTTTGTTTATTTGCCATATCTTCAAATCATTTTTGATCATTTTTCCTATGTCTTGTTTAGTCTTCCTTTTAGTGGCTTCTTCGAACAGTGATGTAGCAATTGGTAATTTCAAAGGTCTTTTTATTTAAGGTGTTCATGTTTCAAGTTACCATCCAAAATTTTTGTAGTTGGAATTGCTTCTTTACCCACATCCATCCCTAATGTGGTAACTTTTATCTACTTTTCATAATATTGAGGTGACATTGTTACACATTGTTTTTGGAGGATATCTTAGTAAGCCCTTGCTCATTTTCCATAGAAATTTGGCCCTCTGACTATTGCACATCATATCTAGGAAATGAACTAGCATTTGCAAAATCTAAAAAAGAACTCATCCATGACATTTGGCAAGGTTTTATAGCTAGCTATGGACTTGATACTAACCCTCCTCCTTTTGTATTTGGGCTTGGGACTAACATTGGCAGAGTTTCTTTAATCATTTTAAGTAATTACACCAATTTAAGTAATCTAAAATTATCATCACTAGTAGTCTACTCTTATTTGATCACAATAATTACTCTCATTTCTTCTCACATTTCTCTTATAATAACTCTCACATTATTCTTATTTGATCCTCTCTTCTATCTCTTCGTCTTCTTCTTTCATGCTCTTCATCTTCTGAATTAGAGTACCTTGAATATCTATCATGATGACCATGAGTCTTCTTTCCCTCCCTATCATAATCCTGGTACTTGTATCTTTGTTTGTTAGAGTCCTCTGATGATTGTGATGAGGTAGATGTGATGGTAGGAAAATGATGCAGTTGGTTCTCCTTTCATGACTCTTGTGAGTTTCTTTGTAAGATTTAGCAGGATCCCTTGGCCTAGAGTCCCGCTTGTATCTTGAGTCAGTAGCCTCTGCCTTGTGTATCTCTACTAGAGTAGAATGAAGTTGGGCTTTGATAGGTTCCTCTAGTTTGATGATAGGTGTTTTTGACTACTCCTCATGGTGTTAGTGGAGTTGTTTTAAAATGAATTGATCAGCATAAAGTTCTTCTATGACAACAGAAGTGTTGGCCTACTTCCCTTTGTTGTGTATATGTTTGATTTCCATGGTAGCATCTCTTTTCATATGCTCTTTTGTGGGTTCATAGCATTTGGTCATCTATTGAGTCACATGATACCCTTCCTGAATCTGGTTCAAGTGCATTCCCTTTAGGGAAGTTTGTAGCATGTTTAGTGCTGCATGTTTTGGAGGCAAGACTATGTTGCCTTGCATGTCTCTCCATCTCATTTACTTGTCCTGATGAAAGATGAAAGTAAAGTCTGGATGGTATGGATTAGTGTGAGCATAAGTGATTCATGTTTGCATTGGCATCCTCCATTCATCTTCATCAATAATTTTATCACTGCTTCTTCTTGTCTCCTTGGCAGGTGATGGTTGATCATTATGTGATGCCATATTATAGTGTTTAGAAAATTTGTATTAAAAGTATGCTTTAATTATATTTGTTGGATTTGAATTCTAAGTTTAAGATACAATGAACCTTGAAAAATTAGTTACTTAGCATAAATTGACCTATCCTTGGCAATGGCATCTATGATGAGTAGTGGAGTAGTCCAACACCCAATTGTACAAGATACGAGTGTTCATGTGTATCCTGGTCAAATTCAATAGACAAGGCAATGTAATTATGGTAGTAATTTATTAAAGTTCATGATTGTTGTCTTCCCATGTAAGCTAGTAAAATTAATGCATACGGTGTAACTCATGGTAAGGTATATGATATTGATGTTGTATGGGCCATATTGCTCCTAGTAAACATGAAGTAAATGAGAAGTGATTCTAAGTCTAAGCAATAGTAAAAAAATATAATCTAGTCTATGTGATAAGCAACTAGTCTTGACCTTCCATTGACACCTTGGACTTCATGAAACTACTACTAGGATTACCAAGTACTTTACTATTGGGTGTTGATAAGACGCGACTTGCATGTGCCGCGATATTGCGTACGCAATATTGCGTCTTCCCCTGCGATATCGCGTACGCGATATCACGGTCCGCCGCCATATCTATAAATAAGAGGCGGCACTCCCTTCATTTCCCAATCTTGGCTAGAAGTAGTGAAGCTCTGGCAGATTGATCACTCCAGAGTTAGAATTTTTACCATGTGCCCGCAGTAGGAGTCCTAGAGTGAACGACTCTTTATTCGAGCAGCTTGTAACCTGAACCCAAGTTGTGTACGACAATAAAGACGAACTTGATTGGATAAACCTTGCAGCACGTGGTTTCATTTATTGTTATTTATTTACTGCTTTCCTAGTGCGCACAAGTACGACTTGATTACGAGCGTCTACGGACGTGTACGGCTAGTCAAGGAATCGGCTACTCATTGCTAGGCTAACGTGTGATAAGTACGACTTAGTTACGAGCACCCACGGGTGTGTACGGCTAGCTAAGGAATCGGCTGCTTATCACACTTAAGCTAAATAGGTGCATCAATATGACCACTTCGAGCACTTGCGTTACGTGTGGTGATCCCAGTAACGATTAGCGTTTGGTAAGCCACAGTTGCATAGTTCAGGGTGTGTCCGGTAAGTGGGAATGGATGCTGACGCTAGTTAATTTAGACTTAGGACATTAGTTAGAGTTAGCTTAGTTTCTCAACCCTTTCCTCTGATAGCATAGGAGATAAACCGAAAAATACCAAAAAAATCACATACCTCATACTTGCTTAACCATACACCGTGACACTTACAAGCAAGCCTGGGAAGACAATGAACGATTAACCCCAAGTGTTTCTTGTGGTGTTAAGGCATTTAGTCTGCGGAGTTCGACCGGATCGCACGTGCACGCTCGTATTCGTATGGTTGAGTGTAGGGGTACCTCGCCACTCATCAGGTGTACTAAGTGATAGTACTATTGGGTTACCAAGTAGCTATGCTTAAGTGCTTGAGATCAATTGTACTCATTTTGCTTAATGCCAATAATGGTAAAGTGCATAGAAAGTAAATTAGTAACTATGAAAATAGTAAACATTAAACTAAATGAAAGTAGAAATAAAACTAAGTATTACTGCAATGATGGAAAGTAATCTTGATCTTTATTTCTAGTCATGTAATGTGTTCAAGTACATCACACTCGAATAAAGACTCCGTTCAATCACTTAACATCACACTGTAGGCACACACTACTAAGTACTTAAGGCTAAATCATAAAAACAAACTAAAAGAGTATCTTTGCCCCTAGTACTTGAAGTTTCTATAAAGTATCTTTTTAATCTACAAACTCCTTCTCATATAAGGCGTATGTGGCTACTACTTGTTGTTCAAGCTTACTTCTAGGCTTACCTACTTTCAACATGGCCAAGGTATCATAACAAAAGTTTGTTAATCCCATGTATTTTTAAGTCCTCTATCTGCAGGTTGTTATTTTTTACTTCCACTTTATGGGTGTGGGCCATGCTATCCAAGATGGATTGTCATTCTAAATTTTGTGCTGACATGAAATTAATTTTGGCCTTCACCATCTAGATCTCTTTCTCATTGATTTGTTTATACATCCCCACCTAATCATGAAAGTGTTCCTTGAGCTGTTCGTGCTTCTTTGCCTCATTCTACCATGTGCTAATATCGATGGCTAGCTTTTGACAGATGGTGCATACCTCCTCCATGGAGAGGGTTCTATTTTCTCTTGCAATGCAACTCTTATATCTTGGTTTACTCTCATCAATTGTTCCCTTGGTGGATGCTCTCTTCCAAAAGATTTTTTTTCTCTTCAATAATGGTCAACCGCATGTTATCTACAGTGAGTTGTTTATTTTCCTCTTGTAAGGTTGCAAGTGCTTTAGCATGGGCATATGTTTGGGATTTGGCGACTAAAGCATCCCATATTGCCTTTGCTTTTTCATTCTTCATCTCTTTATTGTTCTTAAGGAGGTAATTGATTTGCTCAATTCTGAATTGTGCTAGTTGTTCTAGTGCAATGAATTGAGTTGGATCTCTCATTTCTGCTCTTAGGACTACAAGCTCTTCTTATAATTAACGAAGCTCATTCTCAACATGCTCTAGCATAGTTTTGACCATGATCGATTAGTTTTCCTTTGGTGGTAATCAATTCGAACTATGTTGCAGTGGCATTACTAGGAATGTTGAAGAGATTTTTCATAACCTATCCTATCTACAATAGTTTATCTAACACATCTTCTTGATCTATAGGAGTCATAGAGGTACCAACTAACATTTGAGCATCTTTATTTTGTAGAAAAATTATTTGGCGGCACAATAGATACACTAAAGGATTATTTAATGTGATCTATTATCACTTCTCATGTTACTACATGACCACAACTATGGCTCCTTCACTAGATTCAAGCATCACTTGGAATGATGTAGCATTCCCAAAAATCTGTTGTGACCACTAGGCCTCTCCTGATTGCAATGATATTTTTTTGTTAGCAAGATTTTTTGAGATGGTTGGCTTGACTACATCATCAATTACTTTGAATAAATTGGCCTCTTCCCTACTTCCCCAACTGATGGTTTCTACAATTTGCTACAAATGACTCATTGAAAGCCTATAATCTTGTAGCGGCAGTGGTGGAACTTATTGTTACTATTGTTGTTTTTGCTTTGTGGTTTGGGTACTCTCCTTAGTGCCTAGTTGTTCTTCAATTTGGTCCTTTTTGGGAGGCATTGGCTTTAGCATTTCGGCATAGGAAGCATTTTGCGCCTTCCTTAATGCATCATTTGTATACCGTAGTATGTTAGCTCATTTGCATAACTTTGGGAGAAGGCAAGGGAATGGAAGTGTTAACTTCCCTGCCTTCTTCTCCTCGAACCACCTTTAGATTTTTGTGAAGTAGAGGTGAGCAATGTTCACATTGAAATTTCCTATTAATATTGCACTACCTCTAGTTGCATATGTAGAGATTTAGTTCAATCACTTGGTGGGAAACATTTGATAAGTGCCAATTTTAAAATAGATCTTTTCTACTACAGTCAGTTCACTATATTTCTTATTATCCTTGCCATATGTTCGTTGCAATCATAACTTCCTAGCATCTATGTCAGATCTTGTTGATATCTATGCCACCTTTGCCCCTTCATTGGGCACATTTAGTACCTTTGCAATTGCCTTAACTGAGTAAGACACCAAGATCTCTTCAATTTTTACTATATCATCTACTTCTTGATTCTGCCAAAACTAGAGTGTTTGTACTAAATAGCACTTCTCATTTTTTGTCAAAGTAGGCCACAAAGGAGATGACTAAAGTTGGGCCTTAACACCTTTTGGAGAAAATTCCAAATATGGACCAAAGTTAAGTTTTACAAGTACTATTCATGATGGATTTTTCCTAAATAGCTTGAAGGCATTCATGTGACAATGTAAGTTGTCATCCTTGGATGGGCACTTGTGTAATGTTTGCTTCTACTTGAGCAGATTGCTTCATGGTAGGAGTTTGTTGATGAATATTGAAGGATTGTGCCTCCTACTCTCCTTGTTTTGCTCGTGGGTTTTTCTTGCTCACTTGTCCTCTTCCATTGCCTCATGGTCGTTTGCTTGCTAGTCATGAAAGCTCTTCTTGTGCTCCTCTTTTTGGGGCCCTCTACAATCGATCAAGGGTTTGGAATTACTAGAGTATTCGCATAAATGAGCAACAATTTGGTACCTTACTCATACCCTTATTTATATCAAGTTCTTAGTTTATTATGATTGTAGAGTTAGAAAATTTTTTCAGAACAACCCCATTAGTACTTTTCTATTATGTAAAATGAGTGGTATGATCAATTAGGAGTCTTGTTAAAGTTGTTTTGGCCCTAAAATGAGTGATTTAATTTAAAAATTCTTGATATGTCCCCTTAAATGTACCCTTATAATACCTTTTTATCATTAAAAATTTCAAAAAAATCGACTTAGATTTTCCTTAGTAGCATCCCCCACGACCAAGATGAGTACTTCAAGATCACGTAGATTCAAAAATCATAAAAACTTCGAGCAATAATGCACAAGTTATGGGAACTAGAAGATGGGGTGTTAGAGCACTTAGTTGCTAAGAACAATCAATAACAACTCTTTTCTTATGAAAATTAGAAATAAAATTTTTTTCTAACTCCGCCACACTATTTATAAGTGTGATATTGGAAAGATGCTATCATAGATGTGATATTGTAGGTGCCTATGATATTGTATCTATGATATCACCTTAGAAAAAATCAAATTTTCTTAAGGTTTTTCATGGAAAAATTGAGTTCCATTAGATGGCTCAAAGATATGCATCATGTTAAAAGGGTCTTGAAATGGAGATGATGCTTCAGTTATGAAAAATAAGCATTGAAAGTCTATGATTAAGGAATCTTAGGCTACAAACGTATATGAGGTGTTGATGGAATGAATGAGATAGATAATGGTGTTATGTTATTAGAATGGATAGTGTAAATGATATGGAAAGTTTTTATTGTATTTATCACAATTGGAAGGCTTAAGATGATGTGGAATTGCTTGGTAGGTATAAGATACAATAGTTATGCAAGTGGCTCCTTCCCAAATCAGGCTCTAGCCCTTTATGCCTTTGTATAACCATGCCTAAAAGTGTTCTTACGCACTTAAGGAGATGAATGTAACACATACCTGCTGGGAAAAACACACATATTAGTGTCACCAAAATAGGAAAATTATGCTATGTCATTCAAAACTACAAGTTTTGATTGAGTATATAGTAAGGTGAAATGGATTTTTAGAAGGGATTGCAGAATTGGGATGTGAGGTTACTTACCATAGACATAATGACTTGTGTTTTATTAATGGTTAAGGTAATCATTAGCCTTTATGTCCAAGATTCAAACCAAGTTGAGACCACATTCTAGTGACATGGCATTGTTTCATCTCTTGGAAATACAATGGTACGATTATCAATGTTGCAAGGAGCATTGTCACTTGGCGTATTGTCCAATGAAGGAGTTTTATTCATGGCACTTTATTTTTATTATTATTTCTAAGAAGCTATCTACCTTTAGGCATGGGTAACATGTCTTTCCAATGGGACCCCTAGAAATTTATTTTTTGCTCTTTTATTTTTATTTTGTGTCAACTATTTAAGGTAGCACTTATTGAACTCTTACTCCCATTTGTCGTTAGATCTACAATGATATAATACAACCTTAGTAACACGATAGAACTTACAATAATAATCCAAAAATAATCCATAAATCCCCTTAATGTCACACCCTTTTTATTCCCTCTTGGTTCTTCACTTTTCTGTCCAAGAATAATGATCAAAAATTTATTCTTAGTTGTATGATGAAAAAGAATATCATTATGGCCATGGTAAAAACCTCTTATTAATGAAATGGATGGATGGATGATGTGGGCTCACTGTGCAAATAATTAGTCTCTTATGACTTGTTAACATAGAGAAATCTTCACCTTATTGGACTACATATTACGTTTATTTAATGTGTCTTATTAGTAATCAAAATTATTTACAAAGGGTTTAAAAACAAAGTATAAAAGAAATGAAAGAGATAGTAAAAATTATGAAAAAGTGTAAAGAATGAAAAATTTTTAAAGAATTGAAAAATGTGAAAGAATATGACAAATTCAAGAAATGGAAAAGTATAAAAGAATAAGAAACTATCAAAGAATGTGAAAAATGAAAAGAATTGTAAAACAAAAAATAGAAAAATCACTTATTAGTTCTAAAATCAAAGTGAAGTATCTCCTCCATGACTGAACTCATGGGCAAGTATTTTGAAAATGCTCTCTAGATCTCCTATATCAAACACTTTAGGTAGTTCTTCTACCATATTTATTAATTTAACTGTTCTATCATTATCCCATGTAATTTTGATGGTAGTGGAGTCATGATCATTTAAGTTCCTATTTTCTTTTCCTTTTGGTCTATGACTATGAGTTAATTGTTTTGTTTTTGGTTAGTTGAAGTCATCTTATTAGATTGGGAATTAGTAAGTGGTTCAGATGTTTCCATGCATGTTTTAGATAATTTATGGTTCTCTATTAGTGGCCATAGGATGTCTTTTGGTTTTGTGACTACTACTCACTCTTCTACATACACTTGTTTACTATTGCAGTTGTGGACTGGAATGTTAATTATGTTGATGTTTTGGAATGTCAATCCACCATTACACCCTTTGCTTTTAGCAATAATGCATGGAATTTGTTACATGTGTATGGCTCCATGCGCATCTTGGTTAGAGATCTCAACTGAAAAATCTCTCATACTTAGCTTAGCATTGATTTTGTTAAGCCATGTGCTCCCCATGATTATTGGGAATTACTTATTAGCATCTTTCACATCAATTACTAGAAAGTCAACTGAATAGGACCACCCATTGATAGTGGTTACTACATCTTCTATCTACCCTAAAGGAGTGGTGATAGATTGATTTGCAAGCTCCAACACGATATTTCATTCTTGTAATGATGGTAGGTTCCATGCTTGATGTGTTTTATAGAAGATCAAATTCACCCCAGAACCTGAGTCTAACAGAGCTTTGTATGATAAATTCTAAGCTATTCGTAAATAAATTAAAGGAATTCCTGGATCAATTCTCTTCTTAGGGATTGGTCCTTCCTTGATCTAGTTAGTGAAAACTTCAATGAGCATGACAACTTGTATGTTTGGGCTTGATGATGATGGAAGCTTGTTAATAGTAAGAAGATCTATTTTAGAAGAAGATGGTATCAATGAAGCTCCAATTCTACCAACCTTCTCTGGACTTGTCCTAAAGAAAGAACATTTCTTTGTTTGGCCCTTAGCATTGCTAGTGAGATCCTCCACTTGTATATTTACTACCTTTGCAACTTTCCTTTGCTATGGTTGTGATGACAACTCTTCTTGCATCACGGATGGTGGCACTGGTGGCAAAGGATTCAGAAAATTAGCTACTTGTGGATGCATATATGGGTTTGAATTGGTCCTTGGTGGCATCGATCAATGGTATTCTGACAAATAATACTATGGAGTCTGAATAGTTGCATTTGTTGGTGAGATTGCATGTTGGACATAGTATCCATAGGGATCAAGTTATTGATATGGATACTGTTGACACGATGGTGGCATGGCTCATGATTGAGGTTGTTGCCAGTATTGATGGCATTGCTCCTATGGCTACAACAAAGCTTCACTAAGATAATATGTTCGTTGAAGGTTCTAGCAGTAGTTACCTTGAGAACAAGGTAACCATTTGGGTATCTATTTTTGAACAAATTTGGGGTTATGTGCATATGCTCCTATTTCTTATTGGTGTATTAAGATCAAACAACATTCCTTAGGATGTTTGTATTGACACAAAATACAACCTTCTTCATCTGTAGAGTTGGTATCTGAGACCTCAGCTACTAAAGCAAGTTTGCCTTTGTGTCCAAGTTCTCTCTTCTTTCTTTTGTCTTTACCTTTACAAAGGCTTGCTCTACTTTTTCCTCCACAATCTTTAACATTGTGGTACACCTTTCATTGATTGAGTTCCACATTTTTGCTACTTGTGCTACTACATTGGCAACAAATTTTTGGATTGACAGTGTTTCTTTTTAGATTTCTTAGTCTAAGGTTTCTTTCTCTTAGGTGTCTGATGAGACGCGACCTGCATGTGCCGCGATATCGCATCTTACCCTGCGATATCGCGTACGCGATATCGCGTCCCGCCGTCATATCTATAAATAAGAGGCGGCACTCCCTTCATTTCCCAATCCTGGCTAGAAGTAGCGAAGCTCTGGCAGATTGATCACTCCAGAGTTAGAATTTTTCCCATGTGCCCGCAGTAGGAGTCCTAGAGTGAACGGCTCTTTATTCGAGTAGCTTGTAACCTGAACCCAAGTTGTGTACGGCAATAAAGACGAACTTGATTGGATAAACCTTGCAGTACATGGTTTTATTGTTGTTTATTTACTGCTTTCCTAGTGCGCACAAGTACGACTTGATTACGAGCGTCTACGGACGTGTACGGCTAGTCAAGGAATCGGCTGCTTGTCGCAACGCATGAGTACGACTTGATTACGAGCATTGGCTGCTTGGTAACCCAGTAGCGTATTCCAGGATTCTGCGCTTGGTAATCCCAGTGGTAGTCCAATGTGTACGGCTAGTCAAGGAATCGGCTACTCATTGCTAGGCTAGAACGTGTGATAAGTACGACTTAGTTACGAGCACCCACGGGTGTGTACGGCTAGCTAAGGAATCGGCTGCTTATCACACTTAAGCTAAATAGGTGCCTCAGTACGACCACTTCGAGCACTTGCGTTACGTGTGGTGATCCCAGTAACGATTAGCGTTTGGTAAGCCACAGTTGCATAGTTCAGGGTGTGTCCGGTAAGTGGGAACGGATGCTGACGCTAGTTAATTTAGACTTAGGACATTAGTTAGAGTTAGCTTAGTTTCTCAACCCTTTCCTCTGATAGCATAGAAGATAAACCGAAAAATACCAAAAAAATCACATACCTCAGACTTGCTTAACCATACACCGTGACACTTACAAGCAAGCCTGGGAAGACAACGAACGATTAACCCCAAGTGTTTCTTGTGGTGTTAAGGCATTTAGTCTACGGAGTTCGACCGGATCGCGCGTGCACGCTCGTATTCGTATGGTTGAGTGTAGGGGTACCTCGCCACTAAGAGACCATACGAACTAAGAGACCCTTACACTAAGAGCCCAGAAAAACTATTGCAACAACAAGCGGACGGGTACATGTATAGGCCTCTAACTACTAATGCTTCGGAGCACCCTTCAGTCCAAGGGAGTGTAACGCATACGGTTATGTTAATACATACCGTAACTG
>MNCI01037811.1:454061-498510 GCA_015680685.1 Gnetum montanum
GTTCCTAGTAACGATTAGCGTTTGGTAAGCCACAGTTGCATAGTTCAGGGTGTGTCCGGTAAGTGGGAACGGATGCTGACGCTAGTTAACTTAAACTTAGGACATTAGTTAGAGTTAGTTAGTTTCTCAACCCTTTCCCCTGATAGCATAGGAGATAAGCCGAAAATACCAAAAAAATCACATACCTCAGTCTTGCTTAACCATACACCGTGACACTTACAAGCAAGCCTGGGAAGACAACGAATGATTAACCCCAAGTGTTTCTTGTGGTGTTAAGGCATTTAGTCTGCGGAGTTCGACCGGATTGCGCGTGCACGCTCGTATTCGTATGGTTGAGTGTAGGGGTACCTCGCCACTCATCAGTGTCACACACCCATGCATCTTTCTTTCTTATTGATGCATCCCTATTTTATTATTTAGTTGATTCCCTTTTTTTGAGTTCACCTTCTTTTGTTACTTGATCTATTAGTCTTTGAATATGATGGATGGTCAGTTTTTATAATCTACAGGTGTAAACCCCAAGGGTCTCTCTAGTTTTACTTCTTAGCCCATCTATGATGTGCCAAAGCTATATCTTTGATGAAAATCTATAGCCTAGGCATCTATGTAATAATGAATAATATCTATCCATTTTCACATCAGGGTTTTATGAGTTCCTTGTTTCTAGCCTTGGATTTTTTTTCGTAAATTTGATACTCATGAATAGATCTAATATTTGTCATTAAAGATTTCAAGCATGGTACTCCCACGTTTGATGGATTCAGGTTCCAGTGACTTGTACTAGCTTTTTGATTCCTTCACAAGTGTTCTAAGAAATAACATCAATTTCTACTAATCACCCTCTATGTTTTGAAGGGCATAGGCATCATGGAATTCTTGAAGGTGATGTTGGGGATCAACATTGTAACCACCTTCAAATCATGGCATATTATTCATATATAGCCATTTGATTTGGCCATCTCTCATGTTCTTGGTTGGTATGTAGACAACTTCTTGAATATTAATCATTCTTCAGGTTACCATAAGGGGTTCATCCTTATGATTGGGTTCGTATGCTTTATTGTAGCGGCACCGCCTTCTATGCTCATGCCTCTCTTAATCCTCTCTTATGTATCTTTGTATCCTTCTTTAATGCTCTTCATCTTCTGAATCAGAGTACCTTGAATATTTTTCATGATGACCATGAGCTCTCTTCTCTTCCTTATCATAATCCTAGTACTTGTGTCTTCGCATTTCAAAGTCCTTCAATGATCATAATAAGGTAGATGAGGTGGTAGGAGAATGGTGCTGGTTGGTTCTCCTTTCATGACTCTTGTGAGTTTCTTTGTAAGATTTAGCAAGATCCCTTGGCCTAGAGTCTTACTTGTATCTTGAGTCAACAGCCTTCCCCTTGTGTGTCTCTACTAGAGTAGAATGAAGTTGGGCTTTGATAGGTTTCTCTAGTTTGATGATAGGTGTTTTTAACAGCTTCTCATGATGTTGGTGGAGTTATTCTAAAATGACAACAAAAGTGTTGGCTTGCTTCCCTTTGTTGTGTATATGTTTGATATCCATGGGAAAATCTCTTCTCATCTACTCCTTTGTGTATTCATAGGTTCTTGTCATGTGTTGAGTCACATGATACCCTTCCTAAATTTGGTCCAAATGCATTCTATTTAGGGTAGTTTGTAGCATGTTTAGTGCTGCATGTTTTGGAGGCAGGACTATGTTACCTTGCATGTTTTTCCACCTAATTTTCTTGTCTTGATGGAAGATGAAAGTAAATTTTGGATGGTATGGATCAGTGTGAGAAAATGTGATTCGTGTTTGCATTGGCATCCTCGATTCATCTTCATCAATAATTCTATCATTGCTTCTTCTTGTCTCCTTGGTAGGTGATGATTGATCATTATGTGAAGCCATATTATAGTGTTTAGACTGTTTGTGTTAAAAGTGTGCTTTACTTATATTTTTTGGCTTTAACTTTTAAGTTTAAGATACAATGAACCTTGAAAAATCAATTACTTAGCATAAATTGACTTGTCCCTAGCAATGACGCTAATGATGAGCAGTAGAGTAGTCTAACACCCAACCATACGAGATACGTGTGTTCATGCATAGCCTAGTCAAATTATGTAGATAAGGTAATGTAATTATGCTAGTAATTGGTTAGAGTTTGTGATTGTTTTCTTCCCATGTGAGCTAGTAAAATTGAGGCGTATGGCTCAACTCACGGTGAGGTATATGATATTGATGTTTTATGGGCCATATTGCTGCTAGTAAACATGAAGTAAATGAAAAATGATTCTAAGTCCAAGTAATTGTAAACAAATCTAATCTAGCCTATGTGATGAGTAGCTAGTCTTGACCTTCCATTCATACCTTGGACTTCATACAACTACTACTAGGATTACCAAGTACTTTACTACTAGGTGTACCAAGTGATAATACTATTGGGTTACCAAGCAGCTACACTTAAGTGCTTGAGATTAGTCGTACTCATTCCTTTTAATGACAGTAATGGTAAAGTGCATAGAAGGTAAATTAGTGATTACAAAAATAGAAAACACTCAAATAATGGAAAGTAATCTCGATATTTATTTCTGGTCATTCAATGTGTCCAAGTACATCACACTTGAATAAAGACTTTGTTTAATCACTTAACATCACACTGCGGGCACACATTGCTAAGTACTGAAAGTTAAAATCATGAAAACAAATTGAAAGAGTTCTGCTACTATGTTATCAAATCTATTATAGATCTGTGCATTTAAGTGTTGCTTTTATAGGGTAGCACACACCTTGCGATATTGTTTATATAATAACATATCATGAGATACGATATTGAATGTATGACACTGTAGATACGATATCGTTATGGTGAAATTTTTTGACTTTATCAAGTAGCTTTCAAAACACAGTATGGGTATTATGAGTTGCTAGTTTTACCTTTTAGATTGATGAATACACTAGTAATGTTTATGTACTTAATTAACAATGGGATGAGGCCATACTTGAATTAATTTATCCTTGTCTTCATTGATGATATTTTGATGTTTTCTAAAGATGAATAGTTACATGAGTAGCACTTAAAAAATCACTTTATAAAATATACAAAGATATTGATTAGTGGATTCATAGGACATGCCTTTAAGTTTTCTAGATTTGTAGCTCCATATTTAGTGGCTTTAGAGGTTTGTAGATGAGTGATAGCTCACTCAAATATGACTACAAGGACAATGAAGTTTTTCCTTTCAAATTTGATTTTGGATATATAATAATGCTTTGAAAATAATGAGAATGACATCAAAACTTAGAAATTATCGCTTCTTGAACTATCCAACTAAGTATTATAATCTATAGAAATGTATAAGAAAGTTCATGAGTTTGAAATAACAACCAATGTTTACACTTAAGAAAGATGATGTTGTAATAAATGAGAAGAAAAAAAAAAGATTAGTAATAGAAAATCGAAGAAGCCTACTAGATACATTGCTTAATACTCTTTATGACAAAGCTAGTATTCAAATCTACAAATGGATAGCTAATAGAGAACACATACAACCAAAGATTTTGTAGATAGACAACTTTATTTTAGAAGAAAGCTACATTTCATGAAGGCTAAAAAATAAAAGGTAGGTTTTTGAAAATTGATATTTTCCTTACATTTATAAGGAGTGTCACAAAATAAAAGCAAGTAAGATTTCTAAACTTTAGTTAGAAGCTTCATAGTAGTAGTAGGAAGAAGACTATTAAGACATCATTTTACGTGAAAGCTCTAATTCATTTAACAAATGAGGACTTCATCTCATAATATCTAACGAGAGAAGCTCCTATATTAATTAAAATGAAATCCCAATAGGAAAAGCTTATTCTTAGTTAGAGACATGCAACATAACTTGAAACTGAGACACGTGTAGCTTTTTAATAGAAGAACATTGATAGGAAGAGTAGCTAATAGGAGAATTTTAGCTCTAAATAATCATGTGATGAAACATGATGAGAAAATCAAAAGATCAAAATATGAAGTTGAGAACTTAAAGAAAGATCTCAATGATAAGAATCTTAGGACTGTTACAAAAGAAAATCAAATTTAGAATTAGTTTGCTGAAAAAATTAATACAAGAGATCAAGAAATTAAGATAAAGCTAAAGAAAGAAAAGATGCAAATTAGACTAAAGTTAAAATTTGTGTAAGATCCTGGGTATTGATGAGCATCAAAGTGTTGCATTGATATGCCCCTATTAACATGGTCTCATTGATGGGCCCATGGACGTAGCCCCCATTTATGTGGTGTTGCCTCGTCGATGGGGCTACATCGATGTAGTGTTTGCTATGTCTATGGGGCCCTATCGTTGTAGCCCAACAATAAAAACTATAAATATGAGCTCATAGCCATGTTTATGGGAGTCAAATCATAGTAGTAGCCTAGATCTTGTAGTTTTTTCATTTAAAAGTTAGAATAATTTCCTGAGTGCCCGTAATAGGAGTCATTGAGTGTATGGATCTTTATTCAAGTACCGTTGTACTTGAGCACGACAGTGTGTGTGACAATAAAGATGAGGTTCTTAATAAACCTTACAACATTATGGATAGTTTAAATGTTTTATTTATGCATTTAATGTTTTTAGTTATTTATTCATTGTTCCTCAGTAATTAAGCTAATTAAATAATTAAGTAAAATAAGCTAAATAGCTAGTATGTAAACACATAAGTACGATCACTTCGAGCATGCGTATGATGTTTGGTAATCCTAGTAGCACTTAATGGCTGGTAACCCAACAATGTTATATGTGTTTAGGAAGTGTATGGAAAGTGGGACCAAATACGTATGTTATGAATAGTTAGACAATAGTTAGTGAATTAGATTAAAGTAGACATTAAATCACTTTATTCCTTATCTTGTTTATTTCAAGTACCAAAACCATAAAGTATAAAATGGAAAAAATCATGTGACTCAATTACACTTAAACCATACCATTGAACTTCACAAGTGTAATTGGGAAGACAACGAATGATTGTTAGGGTAAGGTTCACTTCCTAAAGATTAGTGTATTAGAAGACATAGAGTTCATGGAATTCGACCAGAATGCACCAGAATGCATCATGATTCATATAGTTGAGTGTAGGGGCACCTTTCATCACTCATCATTAGCGTCATTGCTGAGGACTCCTTTTGTTTGAAATGCATGCTAATTAGAAGTAGTGAGCATCATTAACATCATTAGAAAAATCCTAAGGCCAACATCATTCTCACACATAACATAAGCACACTGATATTTTATCTTTATGCAAAATATCTTCTTCTCTCAGGTGTGATGATGCTAAAATGCTAGTCCCTTAAGCATGCAAGGTGATATATACTCATCCAGATGGGTATGTACCTAATTTCACTTTCATCCTACATTCGAATGAATAATTGCGATGGTGTGACATGGAAGACAACATTGTAATGCCTCCTGATCAATCTATGCCCATGATGCTACTTCAAACTCTTAAGAAACTTGGCATCCAAGATATTCAAGAGTACATTGTGCATGATTATGACTACTAGGACTACCATCCCACTAAAACACAACACGAGAGAGATCGACACCAGGAGAAACATCATGAATTTGCAAAAGGAAAATGGTTTACCAATCCCTTGTTCCTATTAAACCAAGACAATAATGAGTACACTCTCTATGTGGGCTTTCAAAATGAAAATTCTCCATTCCTCATTACTGGTGATGAGGGTGTGGCCCTGAATCTGTAGTCCACTATCAGTAATGCAGGTTTAGGTAAAGATGACAATTAAGGGAGGGGCTCGAACAAGAATCAAAATGATAAGAAACCTGATGAACGTGATCATGACCACTGAAGGAGAGTTGAAAGATACCATGGTGGTGGTAGTCCTTCTCCCTCTTTACCCTCTTCATCTACATCTTCCTCTTCTTCCTCTTTTGGTTCTAAAAAATGTCACAGAAGGAACTAATCATGATAGAGGTGAGCAGCGAGACAATAATGATGATTACTAGGTCCACAATAATTGAAGGTGTAACACGGAACATCATTAGCGATAATGAAATAATGATGATGATGAACCTTTGTTGGCAACTTGAAGCATGCTTAACATTGCAAAGGCAGTCAAGATCCCAACGAGGCATGTGAGAGATTGTTGGATCAAAAGCTTAGACATGAACAATATCTTAAGATTTGAGGGGGGATATAACTTTGATTTGCAAAACCATGTACAAGCCTTTCACGATGTCTACGCCTTACAAAACATAGAGAATGATCGGTAGAAATTGAAGCTATTCCCAGGACACTCATCAAAGAGGTAGAAAGCTAGTATTGCTCCTTGCAATTAGAATCCATTCATAGATAGAGTACCATGCTAAAACTATTTAATGAAAAATACCAAACATACTCTAGAGTGTTTAATTTGAGAAGGCAAATCCAAGGCTGGAAATAGAGAACACATGAACCCTTGGATCCTACCATGGGTATATTTTCTTCTCTCTTACACCAATGCCTTGGCCACGATTATTTTCAAAGGGAATAGCTCTACTACATCATAGATGGGTTTAGAGTAGAAACTAGAAGGACCCTTGGGGTTTATGCCAAAGGGAGACTATCTGAACTAAGAGCTCATCAGATACAAAGGCTGATAGAGTATGTAGCAAAAGAAGAATGTGAGTTACAAAAAAGGGAAAGTGTAGAAGAATATAATATGGATGCTTCCATCAAGAAAAGGGAGGTTCACTTTTATGACAAGGAGGAGTCATCACTTGATGAGATGGTGAACGGGAAAACCTTGTCAATCAAAAAATCTATTTTTGATATTTCAGCAAAGGTTGATAAATTATGGGATACTTTGGATGAAAAATTCCAAATTTCTATGAATATTATTGAAGAATCCAAAGAGTAGAATAGTGATCGTAGCAGCAGGAGGTAGAAAGAAGTTGAATATTCTTAGAAAGGAGGTAAGGGGAACACTGTTATAGTAGAAGAAGTTGTGGAGATAGACTCCAATGATGATGTTGGATGTGACATTTGTGAATATGAACATCTAAAGAGATGTTGCCCTGTGGTGTCACACTTACAAGAGTGGGGTGTACACACTGAATCCTCGACTAGTAAGAAGGCAAGCACCCAGACGATTCTCTTATCCTTAAGGTAATCCAAGGTAGTTCTACCAACAACAATAAGCTTACTATCCAAGTGGAGATCCACCACAATTGTATGAGCAATACTAGAAATGGCAATAACCACAATCATGGGGAATGACACTTCCAAGATAGTAGTACCCTTCCAGGAAACCAGATCTATACAGGTACTATGTTCAACAACTTGTTTCTCCACGAAGCTCTGCAAGCCATGCCTCATTCCAACATCACTATTATTCTCTAGAGTACCATTGAACTCATTCACCATTTACTTAAGGGAAGCCACCATATCCATACCACCCTTCTTATCTATCTACACACATCCCTTTGCTCTCAACCTAGTTGCCTCTTTCTTCATCCATGCAAGGCAAAATTCTCCCATAGTTGCAGTAACAAAATGCTATGAGGGCTATAAATTTACAACCGGCCTTCCAGTCAAGTAGTTTGGACAATTGATCCAAGAAATGACCATTTTTCTTACCTAACAATCCTCCCAAACCCTCACAACCTAATGTGGCTAGTCACCTTGTATCTCTAGCACCCTCATCCTCTACATCAAACACATTCAAAGGTCCTTCAAACTCAACACCTTCTCAAATCCACACTGTGATGTTAACTCATGCTATCTTTGATTGGATCAAGGCTAGAAACCTTTCCATGAAGAGATCTGATCTAGGAAGTCCTCTTATTTACTTACAGATCGATGGACATGAGCCATGCAAGGCTCTTCTTGATTCTGGTCCTAGTATCAATCTCATCACCCATGACATGTACAAGGCCTGGAACCTACCACCTCTCAAGAAGAGAAATATATGTCTGGAATTAGTAGACTAATCAATCATTGTTCCTTTAGGATTAGTGAAGGACATTGTAACTATAGTTTGTGGGTGGTCTTATCCTACTGATTTTTTGGTGATCAAAGTAGAAAATTGCAAAGGCAACTTCGCCATCATTATGTGATGTGCATGGTTAAGCACTATTGATGCACGAATGTGCATCAAGGACATCTCCTTGGAAATCTCTAAGGGAAATGAATTTGGTTGACTTGAGAAGAAGCGAGTTCCATGCATCACGTACAACGATAATGGGTGTGATTGCATACAAAAAATATGATCCATTTAAAGTACATTTATTAAAGCATGCAATCAGTGTGCACATGAAACCGATATCCAAACGTTCCTATACATAGCAGCCACAAAACAGGAGGGCACCCAATGATTCATAGCTAACTCTAATAGTAGCACACTATGCATGGAACCTAATGAGATCCTGACATGTGCTTATGTCGAGGACATGGATGAACTTGAGCAAGTTCATCACCAACTCTCCGATGAGGGAAGAGTTGGAAATCCCTAATAATTTCAAGTTAGGGCCCCTAGAGTTAAAAATTTTATCAATTAGCATGGAGTGTAAATTTTTAAAAAATGGTAAGCCAATTATAATCAATGCAAATCTTACTCCTAAACAAAAAGATAAGTTTTTGAAGGTGGTCAACAAATGACCAACAATCTTTGCTTGGTCATATTCTGAACTAACTAGAATTAATCCAAGGATATATCAGCATTGTATTTACACAAACCTGGCCATGAAGCCAAGAAGGTAGTCGAGAGGAGACTGAACCCTAAGTTGAAGCAAATTGTCAAAGAGGAAATAGAACAAATCCTCAAGGTAGGGTTCATCTAGCCCATTGCGGATAGTAAGTGGGTTAGCCGACTCATAATTGTGCCAAAGAAAGGTGGTAAGTGGTGGGTTTGCATTGACTTTCGAATGTTGAATACAACAATATTTAAAGATCATTTTCACTATCATTTGTGGACCGAATATTGGACACTCTATCTAGAAATTGCTATTATAGCTTCTTGGATGGTTATAATGGTTATAACCAATTCTAGATTTGTGCTAGAAGATTAGGACAAAATAAAATTCACAAGTCTCTGGGGGA
Organism: Gnetum montanum; assembly: GCA_015680685.1. NCBI lineage: Eukaryota > Viridiplantae > Streptophyta > Gnetopsida > Gnetales > Gnetaceae > Gnetum > Gnetum montanum. The sequence goes on from MNCI01037811.1 coordinate 463,131, forward strand.
CTTTTGCATATTGCAAGATGTCATTCGGCTTGTGCAATACCCTTGTAACATTTCAACACTTAGTCCTTAGTATTTTTCAATAAAAGATTGGTAGTGAGGTGGAAGTATTTATGGATGACTTCTCTACGTATGGGGCTACATTTAAGCAAGCCTTGGATTGCCTTGGACAAGTACTAAAAAGATATGTTAAAACAAACCTTAGGCTTAATTAAGAGAAAAGCCATTTAATGGTCCGAGAAGGCATTCTACTAGGGCATAAAATTACTTAGGTAGTGATTGAGATAGATTCAGAAAAGATAAGAATCATCCAAGGAATCACACATCAACCAAAGATAATTAAAGATGTTCGATTATTCCTTGGATACACTAGCTACTACCAGTGGTTTATAGAGAATTTTTCTAAGATCATAAAGCCATTGGTCGAGCTTACAAAGAAAGGTGCTCCATTCATTTGGACCAAGGAGTGTGAACATCCATTCTAATAGCTAAAGGAAAAACTTGTAGAAACTCCAATTCTACAAGCACTAGACTACTCTAGACCATTTCATATAATGACAGATGCATCTAATTATGCCTTGGGAGCTATGCTTACATAGTTTGATGATAAGAAACATCCATATTAGATCCACTTTGCAAGCTGAAGCATTATGGATTCATAGTTAAATTACACCAAAATTGAGAAAGAACTAATGACAGTGGTGTATGCTCTCGAAAAGTTTAGGCACTATGTGCTTAGCTATAAGGTGTTTGTGCACACAGATCATAATATCATCCACTTTTTATGAACAAGCCAATGGTACTTGTATCATATGGTGGCTTGTGATCTTGCACGAATTTGATCTCACAATGGTAAATTAGAAAGGAACTGAGAATGTGGTCATTGACCATCTTTCTCGGTTAAGATGTGATAACAAAGAGGAGGAGATCCCACTCATTGATTAATTTCCATATAAAATCCTCTTTACAAGAGCAATAAATGATCAAGTGCCCACCGAATTAAAATGGTATTATGGCATTCTCACTTACCCTCTTACTCAAGAGATGCACAAGATCTAGAATTTTGGAAGAAACAATAGTTTCTTCATCGGGCTAAGTACTTCATGGAAATCAACGGATACCTTTACAAGGTATATGCGAATGGCTTGGTTTGTTGATGTGTCCTTGAAGGGGACCAATCGCATATTCTCTAGGATGCTCACGAAGGACCTTGAAGAGGCCACTATGCAACAAGATGCATGATCATAAAAATCTTGATGGTAGGATACTATTGGTCTACAATTTTCAGGGGTGTCCATTCATTTTTCCGATCCTATGAATGTTGTCAACAAGATGGTGGGATGACCACTCAAATGGAGGGTCCTCAATAGTGGATTCAACCATTGAAGCCCTTTGACATATGGAGCATAGACTTCATGGATCCCATCACATCCATGTCCAATGAAAAGGCATACATCATCATAGTAGTTGACTACTATATCAAATGGGTAGAAGCAGTAGCCATCATTGACTGTACATCATCCACTACTACTCAATTTGCATAACAACATATTGTAAATAGGTTTGGTATGTCATGTGCACTAATTTTTGATAATGGAACCCATTTTACAGGTGTCACCTTTCGAAAGATGATGCAACGCTTGGGGGTAAAACATAAATTAATAACACCTTATCACCCCCAAGCCAACGGTCAAGCAGAAGTCACCAATAAGGAGATCACAAAGATCCTAACAAGGATTGTAAGAAAATATAGAAGAGATTGGAGCACAAAACTTAACAATTCCCTCTAGGCCTACTGCTCAATGTGAAAACTCTGTATTGACTACTCTTCCTATGAGCTAGTGTATGGAAAACTTTCAACACTTCTAGTCTAATCCGAACTCCATACACTTTCAATAGCCTATGACTTGGACCTTGACCTGACCCTAACACAAAGAGAAAGATTGATCAACCTGAATGTGCTAGATGAAAATCAATTAGTGACCCTATCTTTGAATGAAGTGCCTAAGATATACAACAAGAAGCATCATGACCTTAGAATACAAAAAGTAAACTTTCAACTTACACACATACCCCAAAAAACAAAGTTTGAAACATTGTGGGAGGGATCTTATATACTGGATAAAACCTTTCCCTCTAGGGCCACATTAATCTACAAACCTAAGAGCCCAAATAAAAAGTAGTTGGTTAACATTCAACAAGTGAAACCTTTCCACAAGCCAAAGAAAGCCAATGCAATGAATACCTTAACAGATGGGCAACCATGCTTGATTTTTTAGATCTCCTCGTTCTAACTTAGTCATGGTGGAGATGGTCGTCTATGCTAATCATACACATGGCTCTTTAGTTTTTCTATTTTTTGTTTTACACATTTTTGTATTTGTAATTTGTTTCTTTCACACCTTTTTGATTTTCAAACTTTTTCCTTTTTTTTTTCACCATTTTTTGGTTTACATCATTGTTAGTACATTTAAAATTTTTTATAATATTTTACACTTTCTTATATATTTTACCTTATTTTTAGTGTGATTTTCTAATTTTTTGCTAATAAACATGCTTTGTGCTAACAAGACACAATGGTGCTATAGCTATTACTAATGGTGTTTTGTGCTTCATGTTTTGTTTACTAATGTCTGGTCTTTATTTCTAAATTTTTTTACCAATGGCTAAGTCATGATTTCTTTTTCATGGAATAGGTAGTGAGTCCACGACATCCACCCATCCACAAACTCTATGATTTTCCTTGTTTTGGAAATTGAAGGTCCCTTTCATTAAATAAACTTTTAATAAATTTGTAACCTTTGTAATTTTCAGAATTGGGAAGGATTCAAAGGTTTGCCCAGGGTGTGATTTCAAGGGACTCAATACTTTTTGTACTCTTTTACTTGCTCATGTGCATAAGTGTTTTCATAGACTTCTTACTATTCCATGTTGACTAATAATAGAAAGTTGAATAAAGTCTTTGCATGGTGTGGTTCCCATACAAAAAGAAAGAAAGAAAGAATGAATGATAAAAATAAAAATAAAATAAAATAAATAAACATAATAAAAATTCAAAGCACACCCCTTAGACAAATAAACAGGCTAAAAGCATTGGTTATGGAACTAGAAAGACATGTTACCCATGCTTGAAAGTCCCCTCTACTTAAGGCCCTCTCTTACTTCTTACTTCTCTTTTCCTTTCTTTATGGAATAGTGGTTATTCTATGGGAGAACTCTTGTGTTTTGAGGAGGTGGATTGGTCTTGGAGTGGTGATGTGAAGTCACTGAAAGAGGATGTTTTTTAATCTAAACTAAGGATGGATCTTCTCAGGTCATTTAAACACAAAAAGCACAAGGGACTTTTTATGACCTCAATTTGGAATTCCATTCCACCTTTTCTATCATCCATCTATGCTACCCATAACTCACCTCACTACCAGTGTCCATGTTCTTGATTCAGTATCTTTGTTTGATGTAATGGAATTCTTTGGTAGAATCTTCTGGGTTTTGGTTCTTAACTTCCATTGACCATTAATCACCTATGGGGTCCAAGGACTCCTTAAGTTGAGGTTATGTAAGGGCAAACAAGACATGTGCTTGCTATGGGGAGGATTCAATTGCATCTCTCTTGGTTGGGTTTGTTAAGTACCTTATCCTTAGGCATTCTTGCAATTAGAATTTTTTGTACATCCATCTTCTACATAAAACCATATGCTCCTTTACATATTTTATTTAATAAATACATTCTCCATCAATTTTTTTTTAATTTTTGAGCTTTCAAAGACGATCTTCAATGGTTTCATCATATTCTCGGCTTTTTTGGAACTCTATGAACCCCAAATTCATTGAAAAGTTCCTTGTATTTTTTAAGATATTCAAATTTGAAAATTTTTCCTATGGGCTTTGTATACAGGGCCTTGTCGATGGAGCATACACGTATATGAGGCCTCATATATGTGGTCTTGTTGATGTAACAGAAAAATAGTATATATATGCATGACCCCACTTTGAAATTTTCACATTTTCTCACACATGCCAAGGGAGTTTTTCAAATTTTTACAGCCCAAAACCTTTAAGAGCCCATAACTTCCTAACTATTTTCCCAAATCACTCTGTTCTTTGACCTTGCACCTACCAAAGGTAAGCTCTTAGTTGTGGGGGCTAGAAATGTGCAATTTTTGATAGCAAGTTTTTCACCATTTTTTCTAACTCCCACAAAGGTTTAACCCAAAAATCAACATTTAAACACCAAATTATAGAGCTAAACTCTTCCAACAATCTCTAGTAACACTTATAATTAAATTAATTAATAAAATAATAATAAAATGTCAATCTATCATGGTCCAACCTTAGCCAAGTGTAACTAATCAACAAGATAAGGTACTCAAAATATTTAAAGTTACATGTTATATATGCTAATCCATGGATGTGGTGTGATCGTAGATGGCACCGAAAGGGAAGCACATGTAGGAAGGAGGACCATCTCAACTAAGGGAGAAATAGCCTAGAATGGGAAGGGGCCAGGAACAAGCCCAAGAAGAACCACTTACAATCCACATTAGAGGTCCTCTTAGGGAAGAGGTCGAGGTGGAATCTATTCATTAAATTCTAGAACTAGCAATAGCAACAAAACATTCCCATCAGGAAGAGGCATTAGCTTAGGAAGAAAATCTTGAGGTGACCTTGATAGAAGCCTTCTTGAATCAAATCAAATCGAGGGAGGTCTAAAAAATAGTGCTATAGAAGTTAAACTTTGGTCCTTTCCTATAGTAAGCACCAAAAGAAGTGTAGGACTAATTGAAGGCCTCTCCCATGTGGCCAATCATCACTTCCACTAAGGAGTGGTACATGGGAGAGACATTTTTATTTTGGAACAATAGGTAGGATAGTTCAACTATCAAAATCAATGACATCTTAGTGTCCTACTCGATGCAGGCCATTACTAAATTGCTTAGGTTGCTAAAAATAGGGGTGACTCTCATTGAGATTCTAATGTAGGCAAACCATAACATTAAGAAAGAATGGGTGCAATGATGCTATGGTGTTGATTGTAAGGAGTTTGATGCACTCACATTGGTAGAAAGGATCCACTACAAGATTACAGCCTTTCACCTAAATCCCATAGTGAGGCCTTTTAAAATTACGACATTTTTTGTCCATGCATGTGCTGCTCTATGTGGGAGATTTCGTATCAACCTTCCACAACTAATTTATCTAGACATGGAGAAGTGATTTAAAGAAAATGAATGTGGAAGGAAGGCACTCCCCTTCCCATGCCTCATCAGAAAACTCTATCAGAGGGGAGGAATAGTATATTATACAAACAAAGCTGCCAAGAGTGCTCCAACTACTAATTGGGTAGAAATGATGAAAGATAAGACACTTGCAACAACCATTCAAGAAGAGAAGTAGTAACCATCACCTTCACCTACCACTCAAAAGATATACTAGACATCGCTATAATAGCCCAACGGTTGCATGAATACCAAGAATGGATCTTGAGAAAATAAGAGCAAAAAAATGGCATAAGTGGTAGGGATCCATCTGTATACTAACTAGTAATGAGTCACCTAAATGAGGTGACTTGAACAATCAACTTGATGGGTAGAGGTGGATTCATTTTCTTAGCCCAAAGAACATAGTTCTTTGCAAGGTTGAATCCTAATGCTAGGAGGTTATAATATCTCTCATAGAATAGTAGCCACTTCCAAAATTTTTTGGGAATAATATGACCTTCTTGGTGCACTTGGAGGAAGGTGAGGGAGCAATAGTGCTGGTGATGTAGCACTAAGGGTAGTAGACAATAGTAGAGGTGGTTGTTGACATAATAGACGAAATCCTTAATGCACCTGCGGCATTTGTACTAGACATCACTACACTCAAAGATGTGTAGATGTCCACAAGGACCACAAGCGGAAAAATAGATGCAGCACAACATAAAGAACTACTGGACTAATTCGTGGGAACTCGGTAACTACTTCCAAATATCTTTGATCTTCTGGATAACATTACTACAACCTAGTTAGAGCTACTAGAGGCAACTGGCAAAAAAATTATCTTGGAGGGGCAACTCAAAACAGCCAACAAGATGAATGAACACTTAGGTCCTGAAGTTGTCAAATTAAAAACCTAAATTGTTGGTCTTGCATTTGTTGAATAGATTCATGTAAAACTAAAAGGGGTTGAGGGTGTGATGGAGATGGTGGTGTTCTATAGATCCTTAGCATAGGCTACACAACACAAAATTTAAAAGACCTTGGATCAGACCCACTAGGAAAATGTGTAATTGACCACAGAGAACCATCGCCTGTGAAATGTTTATGAGCATAAACAACAGTCGACTAACTTTATCCATCAACAGCAGGAGCAACTAGCTAGAGCGAACACAGAGCTAAGAAGATTAGTAGCTAAAAATAGAAATCTCTCCATGGAGGAGGTTTGTGCCCTTTACCATAAGACTATAATTGAGGTAGCCACTCAAAAATCAGAGGCTCTCAAATTTGAGAGTCAATGATCATTATAGAGATCAATTTAGTCCACAAAAAGAAGTTAATGAAAAGAACATACAAATGGTGAAGGCAAAAGTAAATGAAATCCTCCAGAAACTCCAGCAATGAAGAGAATTGTGGTAGAATATCATTGATGGGATAGATGCTTACAATAAAGTAGAAATCCATATGTGAAGATTGAGAAGATGACAGAATACATCGAGTTGGCCAATCTCTGATATGTGAATCTAGCTATGTTGACTACCAAATGACCACGATCAGTACTAGAGAAGCAAGTAGCTATGTCGTACATATTGTACAAGGCCAAGTTCAAACATCATAAGGACACCAAGAAAAAGCTTACTATGGCAAACATTGAACTCAAAGTTCTCAAGGGTAAATAAACTAATCAAAGATCTATCACTGAGAGCATGACTAGAAGGATGAATGACTATAAGAAGTTGTAGAATGTAGTCAGGACGTTCGATGTTGAATGTAAATAATTTGATACCTAGTTTGTCAATACTAAAGAGCTGTTCCCAGTAATTCCCTATCTATGGGATATTCCCATTCTAGCCCACATTGGTGATGTTGCATGGACTATGAACAATCCTTAAAGCAAGAAGGAGAAGATGAAGGCATTACTAGATGCCTTTCACCTTCCACCGGAGGTTGCAGTTGCAACAGGATAATCACAACCACCTTAGCCACCGCACATGTCCAAAGTTGGTGAAGGTCCTTCAAAACCTCAAGAGCTTCCACTGCTTGGGACTATTTAATCTTCTCGATCATCTTCATGCCATTAGAAGATGTGCTCTTCAATTTTGATTAGTTATGTCATGGTGTTCAATTTTGTGTCATGAACAACATAATTTTTGTAATGTGTTGATTTATATACTTAGGCACTTAGTTTTGTTATGTTAGTTTTTTATGTCAAGAGTTAATCAATAATCCCATCTTACCAATTTTGTAAAGGAACTCAAGGATGAGTTTTCATTTAGTCATGGGGGTATGATGAGCATCAAAATGTCGTGTTGATGGGCCCTTATCGATGCAACCTCGTTTACATGGTGTTGCCTCATCGACAGGGCCATGTCTATGTAGCGTTTGTTACGTCTACATGGCCTTGTCAATGCAACCCAACAATAAAAGCTATAAATACAAGTTCACAGTAGTGTTTATGGGAGTTGATTCATAGTAGTAGTTGAGCTCTTGCACTTTTTCCATTCAAAAGTTAGAGTATTTTCCTAAGTTCTAGTAACAAGAGTCATTGAGTGTATGGATTTTTATTTGAGCACTATTGTATCTGAGCACGATAATGTGTGTAGCAATAAAGACAAGCTTCTTGACAAATCTTGTAGCATTCTAGATAGTTTAAATGTTTCATTCATGAATTTAATGTTTTTATTTATTTATTCAATGTTCCTTAGTAATTAAGCAAGATAAGCTAAATAGCAATTAAGTAAACATATAAGTACAAGTGCTTTGAGCATGCGTATGACATTTGGTAGTCCAAGAAATGCTTAATGCTTGGTAACCAAGTAACATTATATGTGTTTAGGATGTGTACGGAAAGTGGGATTAGATATTTATGTTAGAACTAGTTAGACAATAGTTAGCCAATTAGATTAAAGTAGACATTAAATCGCTTTATTTCTTATCCTATTTATTTCAAGTACCAAAATCATAAAGTATAAAATGACAAAAATCATGTGCCTCAATTACACTTAAACCATATCCTTGAGCTTCACAAGTGTAATTGGGAAGACAATGAATGACTGTTAAGATAAGGTCTACTTCCTAGAAAACTAGTGTATTGGACGACAGAGTTTGCAGAATTCAACTAGATCACGCATGAACGCTTCATGATTTGTATGGTTGAGTGTAGGGTTACCTTTCACTAATCATTAGGTATAAAGATCTAATGGAAAAATTAACAAATGTTGAAGCTCAAGTTTTTTAAGGAATCAAAGCAGATATTAAGGTAGTTTGATACTACAATAATAAGATCGATTATGTTATGAAATTTTTCACTCCAATAACTTTCATCATGCATCATCAATTCATCATATTCACCAATTCATTAATCCAAGAAGTTGAACAATCACAGTTGGGACTACTCTTATGTAACAAATTTCAACCATCAAATCAACTCAAATCAATTCTAAACTTTTAGGCAAGTAGATTGTTGAAAGAGCTTTGTATTAAGTATTTTCTCACTCAATAGCTCTGTTAGATCGCAAAGATATTCATCTTGCAAATCACCAATTTCTATTTTGGACACTAAATAGTTTTATTCAAGATCCATTTTCGAGCTAGACTTAAATTATCAAATAATTTTCAATTGCTCTAAAATTTTACAAACTTATAGATTGTAGAACAAGCTTTTCAACAAGTCTAAGATTAGCCCAAAATTTATTTGGATTGCGAGGATATGGGAACTATAAAATTTGGGAAAAAATAAATTTTCTTAGTTGGGCCATCTACATCATTTGATAAATTAGGCTACCAAAAATCTAGAAAATAAAAAATTCTTTTGGATATTTTTACATTTAAGAAAACAACATTAGAAAGCTAACATTTGGCAAAGTTGTAGATTTAGATAGTTTATATGAAAAACTATTAAAGTGGGCAGGATCTACTATTTATAGAGAAATTTGGCACAAATTAAATTTAGCAATGAAGCAAGGATTAAATCAACATTGGAAAACTAGTAAAACTATCTTATTCCATAAAAAGGGGGATATAAATATTTTGAACAATTATCCAATGGTCATTGTGAGTAATATTTATACTAAGTTGTTGGGTACTTTGCTAGAAAAGAGAATCAGTTCTTGGGTTCAAGGTGTGGGGTATAGTGATAGGAAGCACCAGAATCAATATACCAAGAAACTCTCTCAGTGTCATCAACTGATGATACCACATACAAGTCTCCCTCTCGATGAGAAGGAGGAGTTTCATTTTTATTATTATTATTTGCAAATGCTTTTCCTTTCTTTGCTACTTTACAATCTTTTTTAAAATGATCAATCTTTCCACAATTTCAACATCTTGGTTTCGTAGAATTTTTGTGGTATCTAGGAGGTTTAAATTGTGGACTTTTATTCAACTTTACGTTGGATTTTTTGATCACTTTGAATAGGGGTAGACCTTTTAATTCTCCTTTCTTTGCTAAGGAGTTGGGCTACAATAGTATCAAAATTAGAGTTGACACAAAACTACTCATTGATGTTATAAAAGTATTCCAAGACTTAGGAAAAGACTCTAAAAGATACATATAATGATCTTCCTCTTTCATTTTATCTTCAACTACTTCAAGTTGCATCACAATATCATTGAGGATACCTAAGTGATCAGTAATGAACATACCTTCAAGCATCTTGAGTGTGTGTAAATTCCTGCTATGAAATAATATGCTAGCAACTGATTTTGTTTGGTACAAATCTTTTAATTTATCCCACAAATATTTGGCTATTAAAACTCTAGAAACATGAAGTAGCACCGAACCAGAGAGACATAAATGAATTTTGCTTCATGCCTTTCTATCCAAGGCCTCCTAGTCTGAATTTGTGACAGTAGCAAGCTTTGAATCAACAATTACTTGCTAGAGATCTTCGCTGACAAGAAGATCCTCCATGTACATTCTCCAAACTTCATAATCATTGTTAGAGAATTTTTCAATTTTGATTTTTTGCAAAGTTTTCCATACCTTGAAATTAAACATCAAAAAAAAAAAAAAAAAAAAAAAAACCAACCATGAAAGAACCTGATACCAATTGTGATTTTTAGATTGTTCGTGATAATAGTAAAAAATAAATCAATAGAAAAACATAAGAATATATCCTGAGGAAAAACAAGAAAAATCCTAGTAAGAAATAGGCTCTTGGATCTTTATGTAAGCTCAAAGAGAATTTCTAAAACACAATGAATAGTAGAGAATGGGAAAGAAGAAAGCATTAGGATGAAAGTTAGATACACTTCCTCGAATGCCTCCTTGTAACCATATTTATAGCATGGGAAGCTGGATGTAGACTAGATGTTAATAATAATAGTTTTACATTGACTATATTTTAAATATATGCAATTAAATACTTAACATTGTAGTTTATTACAACATTACTATTGTGCCATAAAATTACAAAAAGGATAGTGCTTGTAATCCAAGAGATGACAATATTTGAGCTTATGTAAACAATAGTTGCCTTCAGTTTACTCACAGAGGCAGAGACTCTCATAGATGTAGATTTGATTGAGATTAACACTACTACAGAGATAAACACTACTACAGAGATAGAGACAGAGAGGGATGAATCTAAATCCAAAGAGGCCTCTAGATCTGAAGATACTAACAACAAATCTATTGAAGAAGAAGAAGAAGTAGAAAAAGGGTTGTTGACATTGATGGATGAGTAGTTGTAGGAGGAGCACCAACAATATGATGAGGTGAATGATGATGCAGATGAAGATGCTGATTTTGCTAAGACTAAGCCCAAGGCTAATGTTGTAGATGGAGTTGGAGTTGGGTGTGGGAAGACATATTCTTTGCTTCGGAATTTGCGCAAAGTCATTGCCTTTGCCCAGGCCATGGAGACCTTCTTCAGCATCCCTCATCCTCATCATGTTGGGCAAAGGGAAGACTCTTAGTTTTAGTTTGTCTTTTCTTTCGTTTACATCATTACATGTCTCATGTCTTGTCTCACCACTCTGCATGACTTTCTTTTACCTTCCCCCCTTAATAGTTTCCTTGACCACATCACTTATAAAGTTGAAATTCTAAATTTCTAACAGCCCATGATAGCGTCACGACACATGTTAATAATTTCTCAAAAATAAAAGCACAGCTTTTATGATATGGATTTTTTCAAGGTATCATAAAGTTGAAGGGTGAATAATTTCTTAAGTTTGTAGAAATGAAATGAACCTTAATTATAATTAATTATGTAAATTGTGATGTTATAAAATTTGATGTAACCAAAGGAAGAAATATAACAAATCTTATAAAATTTATTAAAAAAAACATATTGCAAATTAGAATTTTCTCTATCCATGTCTTTTAAGCACATTAGTATTTTACAAATAGCATTAAAATCACATTTTTGTGCTTTAAAAATAACAAAAAAAGGTTGCATAGATAATTTTAAATCAAACTCATGTCTTGGAGCTTTCAAATCAAGAGTCTTACCACTAGGCTAACACCTCATTGTTCTCTTTTAATAGATGTAATCTCTCATGTTTTTAATATGTGACCAAACCATGTCAATCAACTTTCTTGATCTTCTCAGCTATGGGTGCTACTCCCAAACTACCCTTAACATGGATGCAACTCATGGTGTTTATGTGAGATATTTATGTTTCAAAAACACTTTGAATAAATAAAGACTAAAAAAGTTTAACCCAGAGGGTCTAGCTAAATTTGGAAATGGGTAAAGAAATAGAGGATGGATGAGTAATTTGTTTTTAATTATCTTGTTTTCTCATCTCGTCATCGGGCTTGGTTAACATCATCTTCTTTAAAATCATCTCCACCAATATGTGTGTGTGTAAAAGCTAGTATATAGTAGATCACATCTACAACTCTATGCGGATAAGTATTGTGCTAGTCTTTTGTCTTTTTTGTTTTTCAATTTGTTCTGAATTGTTAAAATGCGAGTTGTTTTAAGTCACATCTACCTTATGTAGTATTGTAGATCGCATCCACCCTACAATATGGGTAAGGGTTGAGCTAGGTCTTGTCTTAGTTTTTGGTTTTTGGGATATGTGGAATTATCAAAATGTGAATTATTTAGATCACATTTGATGAGTGGTGAGGTACCCCTATGCCCAACCATACAAATCACAAAGTGTTCACATGCGATTTGGTCAAATTCTTTGGACTCTATAGTTTCCAGTGCACTAGTTTCCTAGGTAGTGAACCTTGCTCCAAGGTCATTCATTGTCTTCCCAACTACACTTGTGATGCATATGGTATGGTTAAGTGTAATTGAGGTATATGATTTTTATCATTTTATGTTTTATGTTCTTTAGTGCTTGAAGAGAGAGAGATAAGTAATTTAATGACTAATTTAATTTAAGTAATTCACTAATCTCTAACTAGTCTAACATAAGCATTTGGTCTTACTTTCCATACACATCCTGAACCCACATATCCACTACTAGGTTATCAAGTACTATGCTACTGGGTGCACCAAGCAATAACGCTGCTAGGATTACCAAGCGAATACGTGCTTATGCTCAAAGTAGTATTTAATTTATTTAGCTTAATTTAGCTTAATTCAACTTAATAAATTGAGTATTTAATAAAAATAATAAATGCATAAATAAAACATTTAAACTATCTATAATGCTGTAAGGTTTATCAAGAAGCTCATCTTTATTACCATACACCTTGGTGTAGTTTAGGTACAACAATGCTCGAATAAAGATTTGTACACTTAATGACTTCTATTGTGGGCACTCAGGAAAATTATTCTAACTTTCAAATAGACAAACTACAAGAGCTCTACTACTACTATGAATTTGATGCCATAAATGTAGTTGGTGAGCACATATTTATAAGCAAAAAATGAACCCTACATCGACGAGGCCTTATCAACGCAGCCAACCATGATTCATCATACCTTCATGATTGAATGAAAACTCGTCCTCAAATTTTTTTACAAAATTGAGAAGGTATGGGATTATTAACTAATTTTAGATGCAATAAATTGACTTGACAAAACTGAGTGCCTGAGTTTATGAATCAACACATTACAAAAATTATGGTGTTCATGACACAAAATTGAATACCATGACATGACTCTGAAAAATTGGATAATGCATCCTTTGATGGTGTGAAGTTGGTTGGGAAGATCAAATAGTCCTAGGTGGTGGAGGTTCTTAAGGATTTGAAGGATCTTCACTATCTTCATGCACATGTCATAGCTGAGGTGGTTAAGACTATCCTGCTACTCCTGTAACTTCTGATGGGAGGTGAAAGCATCTAGCAATGCTTTCATTTTCTCCTTCTTACTCCTGGGATTGTGCACCATCCATGCAGCTTCACCAATGTGGGTCAAAATGATCACATCCCAAGGATAGGGAATTGTTGGAAATAGCTCTTTGGTGTTGATGAACTAGGCAGCAAATCATTTGCCCTCAATGTCGAATGCTCTAACTACATCTTTAAGCTTTTGGTAATCATTCGTTCTCTTAGCCAAGTTCTTGGTAGTTGATCATTGATTTGTGAATTGTGCTTTGAGAACTTTGAGTTTAGCATTTGCTATCTCAAGCTTTTTCTTGGTGTCTTTATGGTGCTTGAACTTGGGCTTGTACAACAAGTACAAGCTGGCCACCTACTTTTCAAGTTTTGACCACAGTTTTCTAGTAGTTAGCATCACTAGGTTTGCATAGTGGAGATTGGCCAATTTCATGTACTTTATCATTTCTTCAATTTGCAACTCCTTTAGGTGGATCTTTGCTTTGTTATAGGTATCTATTCCATCGATGATGGGTTGTCACACTTCTCTTTCTTATTGAAGTTATTGGAGAGCTTTGTTTAGTTTTGCCTTAGCCATTTGATATGATTCTCATTCACTTCCTTCTGTAGGTCGACCTATTATCTATAATGATTCTTGACTCTTTTGAATTTTAGAGCCTCATTTTTCCAGGCGGTAATCTTAATGAAAAATTTCTAGCACAAGGCTCAGACTTCCTCCATAGATAGATTACAATTTTTTATGGCCAATTTCCTCAATTCTATGTTTACATTGTAAGCTACTCCTATTGTTGATGAATGAATTCCTACATCTATTGTTTTTGTGCATCAACATTGTGCAGATGTTGATTTTCTATGGTCAATGACTCATTTTCTTGGCTCATCTGAACCAAGTCCTTCTGAACTGAGTAGGTTTTTGCTTTTGCTATGGACTGGTTGAAGATGGCCATCACTATTCCCTCCTCAGCTTATTTTAGTCATTCTTAAAGCTGTTGAAAAAAATTAATTTCTTGTTATTACTAGGCTCAGGAGTGCAAGATCAGTAAAATAGGCATGCAATTTAGCAACTTCTATGACCAAGCATTGGTTTTGTGCTTGGGTCGTTTCATGTTATCCTTCTAGGATGATGCACTTGCCCTTTGCTTCCAGTAGCTCCAACTAGGTTGTAGTATTGTCATTCAAAAAATTGAAGATATCTAGAATGAGTTGCCTAGTTCCCATTAGTCAATCTGGCAACTCTTTGTGCTAGGCTGCACTCAATTTTTTCGTTAACCATGCCTATGAACATCTGCACATCTTGAAGTGTAGATACATCTAGTGTAGATGCTGTAGGTGTGTTGAGCACTTTAGCAATTTGTTCAGCAATGAATTTAGTAGCAGCTTCCTACCCTTGGTGTTGCATCACCACTACAGTTGCCTCCTTGCCTTCCTCCAAACACACTGAAAAGAAGGTAGCATTCCTAGAGATTTCTAGGAATAAATGATGTTGGGATAAAGAAATTGTCACCTCTCGAGCATTAGGATCTAACCTTGTGGGCAACCGTGTTTATTGGGTAGAGAATATTGGTCCACCTCTTTCCATTTGGCTAATTGTCTGAGCCACCTCATTAAGGTGACTTATCATAGGTCGATATACTAATGGATCTCCACCACTCATTCTTGCACGTTGCTCCCACTCATGCCAGAGTTGTACTCAGATTCATGTAAGTGCTCAATGGCTATGTGGACCTCCAATTTTATTTCTTGAGTAGGTAGTAGAGGTGGTGGGTGCTACTCCCTTGCTTTAGTCATGGTAGGTATCTTTTCCTTCATTATTTCAAATCATGAGGCTAAAGGAGCAAATGCCTAATCATGTTATTTGCATAGCAAATGATCCTTGTCCTTTTGCAAAGTTTCCAAATGAGGCATGGAAAAGGTAAGATTTTCCTTCCATATTAATTTTCTTTGAAGGACTTCTCAATCTCTAAATAGATCAATTGTGGAAGGTTTGCTAGAAATCTCACACCTAGAGTAATGCATGCTTAGGCAAAAAAGGTAGTCACCTTGCTAGGCCTCATTGTCGGATTGAGGTGATAGGTTGTTATTTTGAAGTATATGTGTTTTGCCAATGTGAGCACACAGAACTCCTTACGGTTGACCTCGTAGCACCATTGGGTTCACTCCTTTTTGGCCTCAAGGTCAGCTTGTGTTGATAGCTCTACCAGTTGTGTCCCAGTATCAGGCAACCCAAGAACCTATGCTATAGCTTTAGCCAAGTAGGACACTTGAATATCCTTGATCTTTACTATAGAGGCTAGCCTTCTATTGTTCTAGAAGAGATACATCTCTCCCATGTAACACTCCCCACTAGAAGTGATGATTGGCGACATAGGAGAAGTTTGCAATTGTATTTTCATGTTTACTAGAGCATGCTCTAAAAATGGCTTGAATTTTAGTTCCTAGAGAACTAAGGATTGGATCTCATGGGGCTTGATGATGTTAAGGCAGGCTTATGTTAGTATGACTTCAAGCCTTGGTATGGGTCATAGTGCTTCTCCTTGCTACAATTATTCTGTTGGAACTTCTTCTTCGGGAATCTATTGAATAGATTCCACTTCGGGCTCCTCTAGTAGCTCATGAGCTTGCTCTTATTAGACCCTTCCAGTTTTGGGTTATTTCTCCCTTGGTTGAGAGGGTTCTCCTTCCTATGGTCATTTCGGTCTTGGCACTATTTGTAATTACAACATGACCATGGGTTAGCAATTGTTGTGTAACATAAAATAATTAGGATACATTGTCTCCTTAGGATAGTTACACTTGGCTATGTTGTGATTATGGCTGATTTAGTTTATTTTAATCATTATTGTATTTATGTTTTAATGGTAATAAGTCATTCCAGAGGGTATTGGAAAGGTTAACTCTCAAAATTTGATAGTTTCATATTATTGTATTCATTAATTCCTTTTGGGAGAGTTAGAAAAATTTTCAAAAAATTTCATCATAAACCTTAAGGTTTGTGACCCCCACAATAAAGAATGTACCTCTAGTAGTTGCAGGATCAAAGAACATAGTGATTTGGATAAATGGTTGGGAGGTTATAGGCTTTGAAGAATGGGAAAAACTCCCCTCATGTTATGAAGAAAATGTTAAAAAATTCAAAGATTGGGATGGTATTTATAGGATTTTTGACATGTGTTGACAAGGCCCCATTGACACGGTTGGCTGTGTCAACTAGGCCTAGTCGACGTAGTTGTTGATCATCATTGACTTGCATTGACTTTGGTCAAACTTCCAAAATACAAGAAGTTTCTGAGTGAAATTAGGATCAAATGGAAGCTGAAAAATCCATGAACACGATGAGAATAGTAGAAGAGGATGTTGAAGCACAGAAAATATAGAAAATTGAGAAATTGGTTTGAAGAAGAATTTTAATGAAAGTTTAAGAAGAACTGAGTAGGATACACAATTGAATATGTGAAAGATAGGATTGTAGCAATGTTTACAATAAAGAACTTAACTAAGAAAACCAAAAGATATGCAAGTGGGTCTTCCCCATAGCAGGCACTTATCCTTTTTTCCCTTGCATAACCTCAACTAAGGAGTCTATGGGCCCCACAGTCAATTAATGATGATGAAAAGTTAAGGACCAACCTTGAAGAGTCTATATAAGAATTCCAACACATCAAACTATGACATCAAGAATAACATGAAAACTACCAGTGAGGTGAGTTATGGCAACATATATGGATGACTGAGAAGGTGGGATGGAATCCTGAATTGAGGTCATAAGAAGTCCCTTATAGAGTTTGTGTTTAAAATGACCTGGGAAGACCCATCTTTAGTCTAGATGAAAATCAACTTCTTTTAGTGACTTCGCATCGCCATTCCAAGATCGTCATTCCAAGATCGATTGATTCCCATGAGACACAAGAGTGCTCCCATAAAACAACCATAATTCCATAAAGAGAAGAAAATAAAAATAGAAAGTGAGAGAGGGCCTTAGTTAGAGGGGACCTTCAGGCATGGGTAACATGTCATTCTAGTTCCATAACCAGTGCTTGTAGCTTGTTTATTTATGTGATATCCTATTCCCAAATGTCGTAAAAATATGATCACTTAATTTATTACATTCATCATTTTCTTAAATAATATATTGGAAACATTATAAATATTTAATAAATGAATTAATTAGTAATTAAATAATTGGTACTAAATAATGAAAACAGGAAAATGGAAAAATTTTATTAATAGAAGAGAGTACTATAATGCCCTCTAGGTTATCTTCCCATACCACTTAAGACTTAGAGGCAATTTGCCACTACCACCACAGTTAGGCTATCTTGCCAAAGGGGTGATCAGTCCCTTCTTGTCCTGCTTCACTCGACTCCTGTTACATGCTTCTCCTGGCTTTGCAACTCCATGCCCAACACAACCTCTAACCTTGGCCTTAAATGGCATAGGTCAAACCCTTTCCCAAGGGATACATGAATAATCGTAAGTCCTCATAACAAGGTGCCCCTTCTTTTTGAAGGTTAATTACATTATTTACAATTCTTTCCACCCTTAACAAGGGATAGGATGTTATAATCTACCCCCCCTAGGCATCTAGCTCATCCTTGAGTGCTTCCTCTATATCCAGCTGCTCAGTTGCTCCTTCATCGTTATACTCCTTAGCTTTGGTTCCTTTATTTTCTTCATTATTATCTATACAAATAGAAGATCAAAAATTATAAAACATAATTTATTACATCCATAACAAATATAATTTATCATTTAATATCATGATGATCAAAAATTTGGAGGTAGGTATTTAAAATAAACTCCATGTTTTCCCAAGTGTGTTGATCATAATTTGACCATTGAATAAGTACTTCACAGATAGTTTTATTTTGTAATTTCTTGGTTCATTGGTTCTTAATAGTAATGGGTCTAACTTAAAGTGAGCATTGGACAATAATGGTAAGGTATTCCAATCTAGCACATATGGTACATCATTTTCATGAAATTTCTTTAGCAAGCTCACATGAAAAACTGGATGAATTTTTAAGGTTGTTGGAAGATTCAACCGATATGAGATTTCAAAAGGTTCACAAAATCTAGGTGCCAATTTAGTATATTTTCCTAGTTTAAGAGAACTTCTAGTAGGTTTTACTCTTAGTAATACTTGATCTCCTACTTAGAATTCTTTTTTAAGTCGATGTTGATTTGCATATCCTTTATATTTATCTTGGGTAGCTTGTAAATTTTGTTTAACTCTTGTGATAATGTTTTCCATTATTTTCATTTCTTCTTCCTTCCATTTTGTTCTTAAGGTTGGATCTGCCTAGGTTAGTGGTGTATGACAATCATGTCCATATACTACTTCAACTGATGTTTGATGTATAGAACCTTGATAATTGTTATTATAGGAAAATTTTGCCAAGTGCAAATAATTCTCCTATGTATTTGGTCTATTGAAAACATAGCTTTGTAGGATATCTTCTAATATTCTATTCACACATTCGGTTTGTCCATCAGTCTCAGGGTGGTAAGCTCTTTGAAGAAATTTTTTCAGAATTTAGATATGAACTTGGGATCTTTGTCCAAGGTGATAGATTTTGGACAACCATGCAATCGAAATACTTCATGTACAAATTTTTGGGCTACTTCTTCTACTATGTTTGTAGATTTCAAAGCTATAAAATGTGTCATCTTTAATAGACAATCAACCACTACGAAAATTGAGTCATTTTCCTTTTTGGTTATTGGCAATCCCACAATGAAATCCATGGTGACATCTTCTCATTTTCAGGTTGGGACTTTCATAGGTTGTAATAATCCATTGGGTTTCCTCTGTTCAGATTTTATTCTTTGGCATGTTGGATGATTTTTAATGTATGAGGACACATCATTATTCATTCTAGGCCAAAAATAAAATTTTAGAATTATCATATAGGTGTTAATATAACCTGGGTGTCCTGCGTATGGTACTTCGTGTGCTTCACACAACTTTAGTCTCCAATTTCCTTCTAGTATGCACACTCTTTGTCCTTTTATCAAAAACTATTAGAGGTAAGTTGATATTGAGGATTGTAGGAAATATTGGTTAAAATCTTTTTAAAATAAGGGTCTTCTTTTATTTGTTCCTTGATTTCTTCTTCCATAGGGGTTGTTACCACACCTATCATTGAGTTCCACATTCAACTAAGGGCATCAGCTACAACATTTTTCTTATTGGGAATATATTTGATTTCAAAATCACATTTAGCTAATAATTCTATCCATCACCTTTGATGAGTAGTCAAAATAGGTTGTCTTTGGAAATATTCTAAACTTTTATGATTTATTTTTAGTACAAACATTTTTTTGCAAAGATAATGTTTCCAAACTTTCAAAGCATAAAAAATTGCTAGTAATTCTAAATCATGGATTGAGCAATTTTTCTCGGCTCCTCATAGTTTATGAGATTCATAACATACTGCTTTATCTTCTTATGAAAGAATTTCATCAATTCCTATTCCACAAGCATCCATTGATACTTCAAATGGTAATTCTTCATCTGAAATTCTCAAAATAGGTGCTATTGTAAGTAGCATCTTTAATATGAGAAACGATTCCCTGCATTTTTCATCAAACTTGAACACACCTTTCTCTTGCAAAAGGTTAGTCAATGGGACTACCAAGATAGAATAATCTTTAATGAAACATCGATAAAAATTGACTAAACCGAAGAAGTTGTGAATTGCTGTAACATGTTTTAATTCAGGTGAGTCCCAAATCACACTAATGTTTGCTAGATCTACTTGCAATCCTTTCTTAGAAACTATATGACCCAAGTATGAAACTTCTTCTTTAAAGAGTTCACATTTACTCAATTTAGCTTTTAGTTAATGTTCTTTAAGAATTTTCATTATAATTTTCAAATGTTTAACGTGTTCTTCTCTTGACTTAGAATAAACAAGTATATCATCCATAAATACTATAAAAAATTGATCAATATATTCATGAAAAATATTATTCATTAATGCCATGAATGTTGTAGGTGCATTAGTTAATCCAAATGGCATCACAACAAATTCGTATAATCCATACCTAGTTCTAAAAGCAGTTTTCTTAATATCTTTCTCATTGATCCTTATTTGGTGATAACCTAATTTTAAATTAATCTTTGAGAAATAACATGCATCCATAAGTTGATCAAACAAAGCATCGATCCTAAGCAAGGGATAAGTATTTTTAATCATCACTTTATTCAACACTCTATAATCGATGAATAATCTTAGTGCATCGTCTTTCTTTTTAATGAATAAGACTTGTGCACCCCAAGGTGATACACTAGGTTGAATTTTCCCTTTTGCCAATAATTGGTTTAACTGTACTTTTAATTCTCTTAATTTAGAAGTAGAAAATCTATAAGGGGCTTTTGAAATAGGTTGTGTACCAGGAAAAATATCAATAGCATGCTCGACAATTCTTTTTGGAGGTAGTTCTCTAGTTTCACCAAATATTAAATCTTTATATTCTTTAAGTTCTTTCTGGATCTTAGTGCCTAAAAATCTTTGAAGTTGGGTTACTTTGACAACCAACATCATAACACCTTTTTAAAACAATATTTTAGCTTGCTTAATAGTTATCGTATGAATTTACTTTGTTGTTCCTACCCTCCTTAGAACCCTGACTCTGTCAGTGGTTGGAACTTTTAAAATACGAGTTCCAAAGTGGGAAATAATATCAAATTCTTTTAGGAAAGACATTCCTAAAATTTCATCAACATCACTTAGTTCAAATTCAAAGAATTCATCAATGAAATGCATGTTTTGCATGATAAAGTTAATTTCTCCATACCTAGTATGCTTTCTCATGGTCGTTCCATCTGCTAGTTCTATCTTACTAATTTTCTTGGAAGGGAAACTTAATTTCAATAAATTAATTAACTTTGAAGAAATAAAGTTATCAGTAGCACCAATATCAATTAAAAATTTAATTTTTTTACCTTTAATTGAACCTTCAAAAATCAGTAAAGCAAATTGAAATTTACACAAACNGAAAATTCAAACTTGATTTAGTTGATGCAGATATATTCTTCATGGCTATGGTGGTGGTTGGAATTTTTCTTTTGTTTATGTTTGGGTTGGGTTTTTGATTCCTAATTTGGTTGGTCCTTTGTATTTTTGCTTTAAATTTTGGGCAGTCTCATTTGAAATTATCTTTGCCACAAATGAAACATCATAATCGTAATCAAGCTCTTTTGGTTGGTGTTTCCTCTACCGTTGCTTATGGAAATGTAGTTTGTTGAAGGGTAGCTCATATTTAATTCAATTCTTCATAATCCTTAGCAATTTTATATGCTTCATCAATGGTTTGAGGATTATGGGATCGTGTTTGGGGATGTAGTTGAGCATGTAGTCCTCCAATGAATTTTGAAGCTAATTCTCCCTTATCCTAAGAATTTACATATTAAGAAAGATCATAGAATTCCTTGTAGTAATCATCTATGGATCACCTTCCCAACCTTAAGGAATCAAATCTCATTTTGTGCTCTTTGAGGAAGGAATCGGGTATAAATTTCTGTTCAAAATCTCTACAAAAATTAAACCAATTTGTAATCAAACCTTGAGATCTCATTCCATCCCACCATGTTGCCACAAGTCCTCTTAAATACAAGGAGATAACTTCTAAATGTTCATGGCTTGACAAATTCAAAATGTCGAAGTAACTTTTCATTGTATCAAGCCAATCCATTACCTTAGCACTAGATCCATAGACTCCATCATAATGATCTAATTTTACTTTCTTAGCATAAACTTAAGTCAACAATTCTCTAGGTGGATAAAGTCAGTTCCCATATCCCTCATCGTTAGTTTCAATTCTATGACTTACAAGAGGGATTTTAGTATCCTGTCCACTAACAGGTGGGGCTTTTATTTGGTGTGGATCCCTAGGGAAAAGTTGATCTAGATATTGATGTTGTTCCGTAGGTAGATCGTGGGTAGGATTTGAAGGTTGAATGAGATGGTTGGTTAATTAGTTGATGGAGTTTGCAAAGGAATCCATCTTTCCTTACATGTCTGACCATTTATCCTTTGAACTTTGGGACAATTTCCTAATTTTCCCAGTCATATTTTGCATCCCTATCCTGAACCCCTAGTTTGAGTGACAAAGTTCTTTTTAAACACCCTTGATTTTATTAATTTGATCTTCAAAAGGCATTTATCTGGTCATTAACTCAAGCCTCCATTTCTTTCCAATTTATTCTTCAAGTTTTGGACATTGATAACTTAAAGAAATTAGGTATGTTGGTAATCCTTAGCTTCTATGGCCCTTTTTATGGGATTTGAAATTGTTAGTTGCAAAAGAAGTTGAAACTGTCATGGATTTCTTATTGAGTACTGAATCCTAATTATATTTAGGACCTCAAAAATGAATTAAATGCTAATTTTCTATAATCCAAAAGCTAAATATGATAGTTCCATTGAGTCTGGAAGGTTCAAATCTATTAGAATCGATTTTTTTTAGTTGAAAATGGACTCCAAAATCAAAAGTTATAGCTATTTTAAGATTACACAAAACTTGCATGTTTTTCAAGACTTCCCAAGAGGTCACCCATCCCAGTTCTACTCCAAAATGAGTACACTTAACGATGAATTTTTTATCCCCTTTATTACCAAGGTACTAATTAAAATTTTTGAAAATAATTCAGTGCATTTTTAATTGAAATTAACAATTTTAGGAAAAAAAATTTCATCTATTGAAGAAAATTTTGAAATCCCCATTAGTGTTCAAGAAATTTGATTTTCTTGTCTATTGATGGAAGATGACTCATTCTAAGGTTTGCATGGCCCTCTTTTGAGCCAGCACAACCCATTGCACGATCTTCGTGATCCTTCTCTGGGCTGACATAGTTGACCTTGGGGTTCGCATGGCATTTTTATGGGCTAGCATGGCCCTTGATTGGGCTTGCATAGCCTATTTCAAAGCCTACGCAATGCTTGTCAAAGACAACATGACCTATCTCAAGGCTTGCATGTGGAGAGGTAGTTTTCGGTGGTGTCCAAAGAGGAAATTTTCCATGGCATTGCAGGTGATTTTCGATGGCACTAGAGGCAGTTATCAATAGTGCTAGAGGTAGTTATCAATGGTGCTAAAAGTAGTTATTAGCAATAGGCAACTTGTAGGTGGTAGGTGGACGGGCAATGGCACATGCAGCAGCAGTAGTGGCAGGCACAATGTGATGGTAGGTGTAGGTGTAGGCATGGTGTAGTAATGGAAGACATAGATGTGGCATGGTGGCAAAAGGCGTAGGCATGGCATGGCCACTGATGGAAGAGGGCATAGGCACAATGTGGCACAGTGGGAGGCCATAGAAGGTAGGTGTGGTATGGTTGTTGGCAGTAGGTGGCATGGCATGGTGCAATAGTAGGCACTATGGCATGGCGTAGAAGGCAAGTGCAACCGCAAGAAGTTGCGACTATCACCAAGCCACGGCTGACATCACAGCTGGCCAACCATAGTTATCAGACCCATCGTAGCCCTTCCAAGGGCTCACGACCCTCTAAAAATCAAATTTTTAATAATTTTTTTCATATACAATTTTTTGGGGCTTGGGTTTGAACTCGAGACCTCCTACCCCCATCCCTTTTTGTGAAAAAAATTTAAAATTAATTTAAAAAGGCATTTAAATTAATTTTTTTTTTCAAAACTACATGTAACTTGAGAATTATCATATCTTTCAAATCATAAGTCATATTTTGATGAAATTGGTGCTATTGAAATCATCTCAGAGCACACTTCAAGTTAAACTACAAATAATTCTATTTTAGCGAACCTAGAAATTATAAAATT
Source organism: Gnetum montanum (assembly GCA_015680685.1). Classification (NCBI taxonomy): domain Eukaryota; kingdom Viridiplantae; phylum Streptophyta; class Gnetopsida; order Gnetales; family Gnetaceae; genus Gnetum; species Gnetum montanum. Next base: position 487,371 of record MNCI01037811.1, read on the forward strand.
GAAAAAGTGAATGTTAGCTTTTAAAAAACAAAAAGTAAACATTAGTTTTTTCTTTAAAAAAGTACACATTAGATTTTATGAAATCTTTGGTTATCTTAAGTTATAACTTTCTCTTTGCTTTTGATGAGATTTTTATGATTGTATTATAAATATGAGAAGAAGGATGACTTATCCATCACAACTTAATATCAGTAGAAGATTGATGGTAGAGAAGCTTGAAGATTTTATCAAAGAATTCTAACCATCTTCATCATGGCTCCCAAGCATCAAGCTTCACCTCAAACTTCTCCAGGTAGCTCTCAATCACCCACTATTATTTTACATCAGAATAATGTACTCTTTTCTTTTGATTGTGTTCATAGCTTACTTGGGAAGGAGGGTTTTCAGTACCTTATCATTTTTAGGTTAGCTAATTTACTTATTTTCCCTATTTTTAAACTCTTTCATTGCAAGGGCATTCTTATGAAATGGTGTGAATAGTACAATAGTAAGAAAAGTTCTACTTCCTATTTTGTTGTTGAAGCAATAACAATCCTTCCTTCTGATATTCAAGTTGCCTTAGGTTTTTAAAAAGAAGAGGATCATTTAATTCCTTCAACTTATTCCCCAAAATTTAAATCTTTTTGCAAGAAGAAACTATCTGATTATGTTATTGATTTCGCCCTTGGTAAAAGTTAATTTGTTCATGGACATTTCATTAATGAGGCTCACTTTGATTTATGTCTACTTATTAGTAGCAAGGTTTTGTGGTATAGACAATAATCCTATGTTAGTTCTTATTCTATTTTCATACTTCATGATGCCATAACTGGTAGAATTTATGATTGGTCATTGTTTATTTCTTTGCCTGGTATAATGCCATGACTAAAATTACTATTGCCTAGCAAAATCTTTCCAAATCTTATACCCTATGTTGTGTACCCTTGTTCATGTATATGATCCTAAGTTATGATTATCCAAAAAAAAAATTTTAGTTATTACAATCCCTAGTTATGCTTTGAATTTCTTAATGATGAGAGAGTTATAAGGAGTAAGATTATAGATGCCAAGAAGGGTTAATTGGCTTTATAGCATGCTCAGAATTAGGGGAAAATCAATGAGGTAATTTTATGTTTTTATTATTTCCTTGTTGTTGATTATGTTTTTTATTTTATATATTTGACAATGCAATATAGGCTATAGAATGAACCAATATAGAGTGTTAGAGTTGCACAAGTTAAGGAAATTCAAGATACTTCGACCTTTGATATGGTTCAACCACAAGAACATATCACCTTTTCTACTCCCAAGGTATATATTTAAATATAAATATGTATATAGACACAATAACTTAGTTTAATGTCTTATTTATTTTTTGTTTTTTTCTAATAAATTTATTTTTGCAAAGTCAATGTATTGGGAAAATTTATGGCAATCTAGTAGTTATAAGATAACAAACCCAACAACAGGGTCAACAACAACCCCAACAAACTCGACAAAGTTCAAGACAAGATAAGGGAAAGTAACTAGAGGTAAGTTTTAGTTATTTAAAGGTTTGAATACTTCCCTCTTTCTTTTGTATGATGTTGATTTTTGTGTGTTGCAGATGTCTATGGAGTGATAGTACCTTATTCGAGAAATGGACAAAGATGATATAGGTGCCACTTTTAAATAAACTCCCATTCCTCCATCTATATCACTAGGCAAGCTTCCTTTTTTAGGATACTTGAAAGAGGTTCCCTTCCATAGGTAGCACTAACATCATTTTCTAAGTTTGTTCCAGTGGTTTCTTGTTTCTCTATCTTGGGTTCTTCTTATTCAATGGGAAAGATAGTGATGGCTGCTAAAGAAGAACACGTGCTTCTTCACATATTAGTCAGCAAATCTTTCATAACAAACCTTATTCTGTTCATGAAGATGTTTATCATTTATGGGAGTCTCATTCATGCAATTTCAAGGTAAATTATGATTTAATACAAGCTGGAGTTCCTTCTTCTTTACATCCAATTCCTGAGGATGCTCCAAATGTTGTAAAAGATCTGGAGTAACTCTTAGGAGAATTGGAAAGTACAATGTGTTATGCTCGTCATCTGGAGACTCGTAAATGGTTCCTCCAAATTGATAATGATCAATTTCAGGTAATACTTTTTTTATTCTTTTTATTTTTTACGCTTTCCTTTTTTTGTTGATTTGCTCTTAACTCATAATTTAAATCTTATTTCAACAGGGAAAGGAGAAGGAATGGCAAAGGACATGGATGATCGATCAATACAGATGGATATGTTGAAGACCCAACTTAAAAGAAAGAATCAGCAATTGCAACAAGATGTACGACCAAGTACATCAAATAATTATGTGATGGACTAGCTAGATGCAAGGTAGTGCTTAGCAAGATAGATGCCACTACTAAAGAAAGGGAATCACGATTGAAAATAGTCATAAATCTCCTTGAGTCATTCAGTCGTAACAAATAATTACAATTTCTTTCTTTACATCTTTCCCATTCTACTTCTTTCCCCTATTCTTCCTTTTTTGTATCTTGCTTAGATGTACTTCCTCTCACTCCTCCTTTGTTACAAAATAAAATAAAATATAAATTTCTTCCATTTTGTTATTTTTCTTAGATATACTTGTGTTCTATAATAAAAATAATAATAAACTAAGGTTTTTCTTCCACTTTGGTTCTTGAATGATGGTTTGCTTTGATACCAAATGTGACATCCCATTCCTGGATGTCGTAAAAATAAGATCGCTTAATTATTGCATTCATCATTTTGTTAGATAATATACTAGAAATATTAGAAATATTTAATAAATGAATTAACTGATAATGAAATAATTAGTATTGAATAATGAAAAAAGGAAAATGGAAAAATTTTATTAATAGAAGAGAGTATAGTAACGTCCTCTGGGTTATCTTTCCATACCACTTAAGCCTTAAAGACAATCCAACATTGTCACCATGGTTAGGCTATTCTAAAAATGGGTGATCAGTCCCTTCTTGTCCTACTTGACCTAGCTCCTGTTACTTGCCTCTCCTAGACTTGCAACTCCATGCCTAGCATGACCTCTAACCCCAACCTCAAATGGCATAGGTCAAACCCCTTTGCAAGGGATACAGAAATAATCACAACTCCTCATAACGAGAGCTCCTTCTTTTTGAAGGTTAATTACATTATTTACAATTGTTTCCACCCTTAACAAGGGATAGGATATTACAATTTGTCTAAAGGATGTGCTTTCAATTCCCATCATGTTTTTTTTTCTTTTTGGATGGGAACCACATCATGCACAGACTTTATTTGACTTCCTATTATTAGAACATGGAATGGTGAGTAGCCAATGAAAATAGTCAAGCACCCAAGTAAGTAAAAGAGTACAAAGAGTATTCAGTCCCCTTGAAGTCACACCCTATACAAACATTTTGAATCCTTCCCAATTCTAGAAACTACTAAGGTCACTACTTTATTAAAAGTTGATTTAATGAAAGAGACCTCTTAATTTTCAAAACAAGAAAAACCATAGAGTTGGTGAATGGGTGGATGTCGTGGACTCATTGCCTGTTCCATGAAAAATGAACCATGTCATAGTTATCAGACATCAGAATTAAAAAATAAAAACCAAACATTGACAATCATAACATTAAGCACAAACCATCATTAGTAAAAAACAATAGTGACACTGTGTCCTACGGTAATAAAGAACTTTTATTAGTAAAAATAATGAAAAGGAACACAAAAATAAAATAACATAAAGTAAAATATAGAAGGTAGCAAAATATATAAAAAAGTATAAAATATTCAAGAAAGAAAAAACATACTAATGATGTTATAAAATAAAAATCAAGAAAATGGACAAAAAATCAACAAAGTGTATAACAAAAATGTATAAAACCAAAAGGTAAAAAACTAAGGAGCCATGTGGATGGTTAGCATGGATGACCATCTCCCCCATGACTGAGTTGGAAGGAGGAGATCTAAAAGATTGAATGTGGTTGTGCATTTGTTGAGGTAGTTGTTACATTAGTGTGTTTGGGTTCATGGAAAAGCTTTACTTGTTGGATGTTGACCAGTTACTTTTTATTTGGGCTCTCAGGCTTGTATATTAACATGGCCCTTGAGGGAAAGGTTCGATTAATTATACATGGTCTCTCCCACAACATTTGGAACTTTCTCTTCTAAGGTACACGTGTGGGATTCTAGTAGAGAACCTTATCTCCCAATTGAAATTTCACTTTCCATATTTCGAGGTCATGACGTTGCTTGTTAAATGCCTTGTGCATCTCATTCAAACATAGGGCCACTAATAGGTTTTCATCTATCACATTGAGGTTGATCAATCTTTCTTTCTATGCTAGACTTAGGTCAAGACTCAGATCATAGGCTGTTGAGAGTGTACGGAGCTCGGATTGAATCAAAAGTGTTGGAAGTTTTCTGTACACTAGCTCATAGGGAGAGTAGCTAATAGAAAGTTTCCATGTTGAGTGGTAGATCTATAGGGCATTGTTGAGTTTCATATTCCAATCTTTCTTATATTTGCTTATAGTCCTTGTTAGGATCTTTGTGATTTCCCTGTTAGTTACCTTTACTTGACCATTGGCTTGGGGTGATAGGATGTTGTTAATTTATGTTCAACCCTTAAGCATTACATCAACTTTCTAAAAGTGGCACTTGTAAAGTGAGTTCAATTGTAAGAAATCAGTGCATGTGGCAACCCACACCTATTTACAACATTTTGTTGCACAAATCTAGTAGTAGTGGATGATGTACAGTCAGTGATGGTTGCTACTTCTACCCATCTAGTGTAGTAGTCAACTGCTACAATGATATATGCCTTTCCATTGGACATGGGTGTGATGGAACCCATAAAATATATACCCATATGTCAAAGGGCTCTAGTGGTTGAATCCACTATTGAGGATCCTCCATTAATACAGTCATCCCATCATCTCGTTGAGAGCATTCATAAGATTAGACAAACTGGTGGGCATCCCTAAAGATTGTAGGCCAATAGTATCCTACCATTAGGATTTTTATGGCTGTGTGTCTTCCTACATAATGGCCCCCACAAGAACCATCGTGAGCATCTTGGAGAACATGTAGTTGATCTACATCAAGGACACACCAATGAACTAGACCATCAATACACACTTTGTAAAAGTGTCCATTGATTTCCATAAAGTACTTTGCTCGATGAAGAAACTATTTTCTCTTCCTAAAGTCTAGGTATTATGACATCTCCTGAGTAAGAAGGTAAGTAAGGATGCCATCATACCATTTTGTTTCTGTGGGTACTTGATCACTTATTACTCCTATAAAGGGGAGTTCATCTGGAAACTGATCCAAGAGCAGACTCTCCTCTTCTTTCTTATTCCATCTTAACTGAGAGAGATGGTTAGCAACCATAGTCTTAGTCCCTTTCTGATCTACCATTGTAAGATCAAATTCCTATAAGATCACAAGCCATAATATGATACCAGGGCTCACCATTAGCTTGTTCATTAGGAAGTGCATGACATTGTGGTCTATGTGCAAAAATACTTTATATCCAAGCATATAGTACTTAAAATTTTCAAGAGCATACACCACTATCATTAATTCTTTCTCTGTTGTGGTGTAATTCAATTGTGCACCCACAATGCTTTAGCTCATGTAATGAATGTAAGCACCACACCCAAAGCATAATTAGATGCATCTATCATTATGTAGAATGGCTTGGACTAGTTAGGTGCCTATAGAATTGGAGTTTCTATAAATTTTTTCTTTAACTATTGGAATGCATGTTCGCACTCCTTGGTCCAGATGAATGGAGCATCTTTCTTTGTAAATTCTACCAAAAGCTTTGCAATCTTAGAGATATTTTCTATGAATCGCCAATAGTAGCCAATGTATCTAAGGAATGATCAAAAATTTTTAATTATCTCTAGTTGGTGTGTGATTCCTTGAATGACCCTTATCTTTTCAAGGTCTACCTCAATCCCTTTTTGTGAAATTTGGTGCCCCAGCACTATGTCCTCTTGGACCATTAGATGGCTTTTCTACCAATTAAGCCTAAGGTTTGTTTCAACACATCTTTTCAAAACCTACTCAAGGTGATCTAGGGCTTGCTCAAATGTTGCCTCATAAGTCAAGAAGTCATCCATAAATACTTCTACCTCACTACTAATCTACTATTGGAAGATACTAAGGACCAAGTGTTGAAATGTTGCAGGGGCATTGCACAAATCGAACAATATCTTACAATATGCAAAAGTTCCCTAGGAACTCATAAATGTTGTCTTGGCTTAATATTCTGGTGCAATCTAGGTTTGGTTATAGCCACTATAACTATCGAAGAAGCTATAATAGCAATGTCCAAAAATAGTATCCAACATTTCATACAAAAATGGCAATGGAAAATGATCTTTAAATGTTGTCATATTCAATAGCCTAAAATCAATGCAGACATGCCACTTGCCACCTTTCTTAAGCACAATTACGAGTGGGATGACCCACTTACTATTTGCGATGGGATAGATGAACCCTACTTTGAGGAGTTCTATTTCCTCCTTGGTGATCTACTTCAATTTGGGGTTCAGTTACCTTTGTGAATACCTTCTTGGCTTCATGGACAAGTCGATGTAAATGTCATGCTAGCATATCTATGGATCAATTCTAGTTAGCTTAGGATATGACCAAGCAAAGGTTGTTGGCATTGATGACAACTTTTCTTTTTGTTTAAGAGAAAGTTTGGCATTGATGATAACTAGCTTGCCATTGTTCAAAAATGCATACTCCATGTTGGCTGGTAGAGCTTTTAACTCAAGGAGATCCTATTTGAAATTTTAAGGGATTTCCAACTTTCCCCAATAGGTATCATCATTTTCATCATCAGAGAGTTGGTGATGAACTTGCTCAAGTTTATCCATGCCCTTGACATAAGCACATGTCATACTCTCAATTGGTTCCATGCATAATGTGTTTTTGTTAGAATCAGTTGTCAACCATTGGGTGCCTTCTTGTTTTGTGGCTACTACATACATTCACCTTTGAATATCTATTTCTTGTGCACACTGACTACATGCTTTAATGTATGTTCTCTTGATAGATTAGATCTTTTGCACACAATTACATCCATTATCGTTGTACGTGATGCATAAAACATGGTTCTTCTCTACCCTTATAAATTCATTCTCCTTGGAGATTTCCAAGGAGAGGTCCCTTATGCCCATTCGTGCATCAACCATGCTTAACCATGCCCTTCCCATAATGATGGGAAAGTCACCTTTATAGTTGTCAACCTTGATCACTAGAAAACCAGTAAGATAGAACCACCCACAAACTGTGGTTACACTGTTCTCCACTAACCCCAAAGGGATAGTGATTAATTAGTCTACTAATTCCAAATGGATGTTGCTCTTCTTGAGAGGCGGTAGGTTCTAGGCCTTGTACATGTCATGGGAGATGAGATTGACACTAAAACTAGAATCAAGAAGAGCCTTGTAGGGCTCATGTCTAGTGATCTATAAGTAAATAAGATGACTTCTTGGGTTAGATCTTTTCGTGTGAAGGTTACTAGCCTTGATCCAATTAGAACTAGCATCAATTAACATCATAGTGTAGATCTAAGGTAGTGTTTGGTTTAAAGGGTTCTCGAATGTGTTTGATGCAAAGGATGAGGGTGTTGGAGATGTAGGGTAACTAGTTGCATGAGGTTATGAGGGTTTTGGAGGATTATTGGATTAGAAAAAAGGTCATTTTCTAGATTGATTATTTGAACCACTCAACTAGAAAGCTAGTTATGAATGTACAACCCTTGTAGCATTTCGTTGCTATGACTGTTGAGGAATTTTGCCTTGCATCAATGGAGTAGGAGGTAACTGGGTAAAGGGTGAAGGAATGTGCATAGATAGATGCAGAGGGTGGAATGTATATGGGTGCTTCCCTCAAGTATATGGTGAATTAGTTTGATGATACTCTGGAGGGTAATAATGATTTTGGAATGATGCACTGTTGGTAGAACTTCGTGGAGATACAAGTTATTGAACATAGTACTCATATGGATCTAGTTGTCTATAAGGGAACTACTACCTTGGTGGTGGCATTCCCCATGATTATGATTGGTACCACTGTTGGTATTTCTCATATGGTTGTGGTGGAGCTCCACTTGGATAATAAGCTTTTTATTGTTAGTGGAACTATTTTGGATTGCCTTAAGGGTAAGGCAATCGTTTGGGTGCTTACCTTTTTGCAAGTCATGGATTTAAAGCATACATCCTTGACTCTTGTAGGCATGACACCACAGGACAACATCCCTTTGGATGTTCATATTAACAAATTTCACAACTAGTATCATCATCAAAGTCTATTTCCACAACTTCCTTTATTACAACAACTTTTCCCTTACCTCTTTGGTAGGCATGGTCAACTTCCTTCTACCTCCTATGATTATGATCACTATTTTTTTCTTTAGATTCCTTAGCAATATTCATGGTAGTTTGGAACTTTTTATCCAGAGAGTCTCATAAGTTATCAATCTTTGCCAAAATATTAGAAATAGATTTTTGAATGGGAAAGGTTTTTTGGTTTACCACCTTGTCAAGTGGTGCATCCTCCTCTTCACAAAATCAAACATCCCTTTTCCTTATGGAAGGATCCCTATTATACTCTTCTACACTTTCCCTTTTCCACAACTCACCTTCTTCTTTTGCTACTTGCTCTATTAGCCTTTGTATTTGATGAGCTCTCAATTTGGATAGCATCCCTTGGGCATAGACCTCAAGAGTTCTTCTAATTTCTGCTCTAAGCCCATCTATGATGTGGCAGATTTTTTCTCTTTGAGAATAACCATGGCTAGGGCATCGATGTAAGAGAGAATAATATTTGCCCATGGTAGCATCCAAGGATTCATGTGTTTCCTATTTCTAGCCTTGGATTTTCCTTCTCAGATTAGACCCTCTGAAGTATGTTTGATATATGTCATTAAATAACTTTAACATGGTACTCCATCTACAAACAAATTTTAGCTCCAAGGACTGATACCAGCTCTCTGCTTCCTTGATGAGTGTCCTAGGGAAGAGCTTGAGTTTCTACCAATCATTTTTAATGTTTTGTAAGGTGTGAGCATCATGAAAGGCTTGTAGATTATTTTGCAGATTAGAGTTATATCCCCTATAAAATTTTGGAATATTGTTCATGTCTAAGCACTTAATCCAAATGTCTTTCACATGCCTAGTTGGAATCTTAAGCATGCTTCGAGTTACTAACAAAGGTTCTTCATCATCATTATGTTAATGATGCCAATGATGGTTTTTTCCACCCCTTCATTCTTGGTGGCCTCTACAGTCATTGTTGTCTCGTTAATCACCTTCATCACAATTATTTCTAGGGTGGCTTCTATGAGTGCTAGAAAATGAAGAGGAATGTTTAGAATCAAATGAAGAGGATGAAGAAGAAGATGGACCACCATCACCATTGTGGTATCCACCACCACCACCTCTTTTCTCATTATGACCATCATCTTTAGATTCATTGACATTATGAGATTTGCCTAAGTTGTTTCCTTGACTGTCACTTTTTTCTAAACCTAGTTTATGAATAGTGGATCACAAGTTCAAGGCCACACCCTCGTCACCAACAATAGGTGATGGAGAATCTTCATGTTGAGAACCCCCATAGGGAGTATCCTCAGTGTCATCTTGGTTCAATAGGAATAAGGCATTATTGAAGTGTTTTCACTTCTCAAACTCATGGTTCTTCTCCTATGTTGATCTTACTTGCATTGTATTTTAGTGGGATGGTAGTCTCAAGTGTTATAGCTATTCACAATGTATTCCTCTTGAAGATATGAGATGCCTAACTTCTTAAGGGTTTGAAACAACATCCCAGGCACAAATCAATTGAGGGGCATTACGATGTTGCCGTCCATGTCATGTCATTGTAGCTACTCATTCTAGTGTAGGATGAAGGTGAAGTCCGATACATACTTATCAAGATGAGTATATAACACTTTGCACTTTTGTGGGACTAGTAGTTTGACATCTTCATGCCTATGAGAAGAAGAAGATATTTTGAAAAACAAATAAAATTATTAGTATGCTTAGTAGTTATATGTCATGTAAGAGTGATGTTGAGCTTGAGTTTGTCCAATGATATTAATCATGGTCACTAATCCTAGATAGCACATGTTTTAACAAATAGAGTCCCCAGCAACGACACTAATGATGAGCAGCGAGGTACCCCTATGCCCAACCATATGAATCATGAAGCATTCACATGCGATCCAATCAAATTTTGTAGACTCTATAGTTTTTGATGCACTAGTATCCTAGGTAGTGAACCTTTCTCTAAGGTCATTCATTATCTTCCCAACTATACTTGTGATGCAAATGGTATGGTTAAGTATAATCGAGGTATATGATTTTTATCATTTTATGTTTTATGTTCTTTGGTGCTTGAAGAGAGAGAGATAAAGTAATTTAATGAATAATTTAATTTAACTAATTCACTAATATCTAATTAGTCCTAACATAAGCATCTGGTCCCACTTTCTGTACACGTCTTAAACCCACGTATCCACTACTAGATTACCAAGCACTACACTACTGGGTGCACCAAGCAATAATGTTGCTAGGATTACCAAGCGAATATACGTTTACGCTTGAAGTGGTTGTACTTTTGTATTTAATCTATTTATCTTAATTGATTAAAGTCTAATTTAGCTTAATTTAGCTTAATTAATTAAGTATTTAATAAAAAAAATGAATGCATAAATAAAACTGATGAGACGCGATATCACGTTGTCCCCTACGATATCGTGTACGCGATATCGCGGTCCGCCATCAAATCTATAAATAAGAGGTGGCACTCCCCTCATTTCTCATCCTAGGCTAGAAGTAGTGAAGCTCTGGCAGTTTAGTCACTCCAGAGATAGAATATTTTCCATGTGCTTGCAGTAGGAGTCCCCAAGTGAACAGTTCTTTATTCGAGCAGCTTTGTACCTGAATGTAAGTTGTGTACGGTAATAAAGACAAGCTTTGTGGATAAACCTTGCAGTGCATGGAATAGGTTTATTACATGTTATTTCCTACCAGTTATTTATTACCTGTTGTTAGCGCAGCATGAGTACGACTTGGTTACGAGCATTGACGAATGTGTACGGCTAACTAAGGAATCAGCTACTC
>MNCI01037811.1:511769-582014 GCA_015680685.1 Gnetum montanum
CCATGATACATCGCGACCCATGATACAACGCCACCCATGATACAACGTGGGTGCCTTAACGTGGGTGCCTTAAGGCGACCGCCAGCACTATGAGCAATTCAGGTCTCATCAGAGCTTGAACAAATTTTGATTACAATATCTAAGCAAGTTGTGCATTTACAACAACAGGTTACTTAAAAGACTTAGTTTGATGAGGATTGTGTGTAGGAAATGGTAGAATATTTAAAAAGCAAATATGAAGTACAAACAAAGTTTAGTTAAGGCATATAACGGTTTGATTAGAACCAAGAGAAGGAAATTTATCAGGTAGTAGCTAGAATATTTTGCTTACACCTTTAAAAAAGAACCTAGAGAGTTTTTATAATATTTTGGTCATAAAGCCTCTTTATAGTAAAATTTTTCTTTTTAAGATATTTGTTCATTTTACAATAACCTATTTACAAGAGAATGGTAATTCTCTAACAATTATAGAGTAAGCACCTCTCGAATCTACTCTTAAGGAAGTTACAAAGGGTATTAAATGTTAGTTTTAGTATGCAATTTGGAAACTCTTAATCCACTCATTTCAAATGTGCATGTTGTGGTTTAGAAGCAAAACAAAGAAAAGAATTTACCAATCCCAAATTCAAGGTAATAGTAGGCCATATCTACATATGGAAATATAGTAAAAGAACATAGTCAAAGCTCAAATCTCAAGAGAAGGTAAAGATCAAGTGAATTCATAACTACAATTTTTTTTTAAAAAATTAATTTTTCTTAGTTGGGTCGTCCACATCATTTGATAGATCGAGCTAGCAAAAATTTGCAAAATAAAAAATTCTATTAAATCATCTTATATCTAAAAAATCAAAAATTAGTTTCAGAGATAAAAACAAAGTCATGGGAGATACACATAATAATTTTCCAATAGGTTGCATTATCTATGATAGTACACAAAATTTTGAGATATGGCAAAGATTTTGGAAATTAATCAAGAAAAAGGAATTAGCTAAAGGAATTTTAAGCAATTCAATTTGTGGAAAAATGAAAAATGCCATTTCAAATTGGAAAATAAGCAATGATATGTGGAAATTCATGCAAGAAAAAATATAAAGATAAGGAGGGCATAAATCAATATAAAAAAAAGTCAAAAACTACAAAAGGTCAAGGAGGGAAAATTGGAGAAAATCAGAATAAGAAGTTAAAAAACAAAAAAGAGCATCATCAAATTAAAGAAGTAAAAAGAAAATGTAAGGTTTTAGAAAATAAAGAAGGGGCTAAAAATTTTCTTCAAGATAAATAGATACTAACTCATTTTGCTTTCTATCATCAAAATAAGAGAATCCCTTCAAACTTATGGTTGTTAAAAAGTAGGTGTACTAATCATATAATATCAAGGATAGATGACTTTAATGAAATCAAATTTACAAATGACATTGGCAAAGTTCAACTAGAAGATGGAAGAAAATTGGATGTATTAGGAGTTGGAAACATTATCATTGATTTGGAAGATGGAAATAAATTTGAAATCAAAATGTCCATTATATGCTTGATCTCCAAAAATCATTACTATCATTTAATCAATTGACATATGATGATTGCAACTTGGTATTAAAAAAGGACTCCTGCATTATTTTTGATCAAAATAATACAAAAGCAAAGTTTGCAAATCTTCATAGCCAAATCTACTACTTAGAATCAGTACCAAAAAAAGAGAAAACAAGAAATATAAAAAATTGAAAGGTGTTTTGATGAGCAACAAGTAGTCCCTACGTCCAACCATAAGAATCACAAATGTTGCACTTGCAATTTGATGAGCGGCTAGGTACCCCTACACCCAACCATACGAATCACAGGTGTTCACACGTGACTCGGTCGAATTTCGTAGACTATAAGCACTTAACATACACCAAACTCTAACTGGTAAAACCTTGGGTTAGAACGGTCGTTGCCTTCCTAATCTCACTTGTGATGTTCTGTTTGCGATGGTTAAGTGAGATTAAGGCTAATGATTTTTATAGATTTTTACTTATCTTTTGGGGACTAATTAAGGTATGAAAAGTAAGGAATAAACTATTATCTAATCTATAATTATCCTAGCTTGTACTCTAACTATTCCTACCATAAGTATTCGATCCCATCTTCCGAGCACATTCTGAGCATCTCCTAACACTTCTAGGTTACCAGAGGTTAATGGTCACTTGGTTTACCAAGTGTTTGATTTACGTTCGAGATGGTTGTACTTATGGCCTTTACGAACTACGAATGAGCGAGAGCGATTGAGATAACAATAATAGAAACTTAAGTAATTAACAAAGCATAGTTGTAGAGAACTTGACTCGATGAATGAATGACTACTAGTAGTTGAAAACATCGATTCAAGCATTCGATATTGAATGAAAACAATTTGCTGCTTAGTTTGTCAATTTGAAGAAACTTTTTCCTACACTTCCATGTCCTTGGGATGTTCCTATTCCAGCACACATTGGTGAAGCTACCTAGATGGTGAATGATTCCAAAAGCAAAGAGGAGAAGATGAGGGCATTGTTGGAGGCTTTTCAATTACCTCCAAAAGTTGTGGCAGTTGTAGGACAACCATCATCAATGCCTCAACCGACACGTGCACCAGAAGCTGGCAAAGGCTTGTCAAAATCACTACCACTAGGAACTGTGTGACCTTCTCCAACAACTTTAGCATTTTGGCAGGGTTGAGAATCTATGGCTATCAAGTTGTTCAATTTCATTGTCTATGAACACCGCAATTTTGTAATTTGTTTTGTCATACACCAGGGCACTTAATATGTTAATAGAGTCAATGTGTATGTAAATGTGTATTGTCGTGTGTACCATCAATAACTTCATACCTTCCAAATTGTAATAAACTCGAGGATGAGTTTTCACTCAGTTGTGGGGGTATGATGAAGTGTTCAATTGATGCATAAATTGGGCCATGCCATCAGTGCCTCGTTGATGTGGCCACGGTGATGTGACCCCATCTATGCATCTGTTCATGCATTAACACGATCCTGTTAACATAGAGTCTATCTTCTGCTATAAATATGTGCGCACCTGCAGCATTTATAGCATCTTTTTGGAGTTTTAGTGAAGCTCTTGTAGTTTTTTTTTGTGTAAGTTAGAATATTTCCAAAGTGATCATAGCAGGTGTGAGAAAGGTGTATGGCTCTTTATTCGAGTGCTAATGTACCTGATCCCATTGGCATGAGCAGTAATAAAGACGAGCTTTTTGAACATTCCTTGCAATAGTTGGATTTAATTACTTAAGCATTAAAACACTTTAATATTTCGACATTTTAAGCATTCCAAAGTCCTTTATTATTATCACTTTATGGTTATAGCCCTTTTCATAGTTTATAAGAACCATAGGCACGACCATCTCAAACATATACCGTACACTTGGTAACCCAGTGATGCTTAACATCTGGTAACCCAGTAGTGGTTAGGATATGCTAAGGATGTGCACGGAAGATGGGATCGGTTACTTATGCTAGGGAGAGTTAAGCAATAGAGTAGAACAATTATAAATTACACAACTTTCCATTTCCTACATTAAAAGAATTAGACCTTAAAAGATAAAAAGAAAACTGATAAAAATCATTTGCCTCAATCTCACTCAACCATCGCTTTAGAATATCACAAGTGAGATTGGGAAGAAAATGACTGTTCTAACTAAGGTTTTTTTGGCTAGAATTCAGTGTACGTAAGTGCTTAGTCTACGGAATTCGACCGAGTTGCATGTGAACACCCGTGATTCATATGGTTGGGCATAGGGGTACCTCACCGCTCATTAATTTCCATCTTGATTACTCTAATATGTTTCTTCAATATCTCATTTTTTAGCAATGATAACTTGCTTTTCTTTTTAGAATAAATCACATAGGTAATGTTCTAGGTCTTTTATTTCTTCAATCTTTTTTTCATTCTTTAAAAACATGATAAATCACTCAATAGGCTACATTGACAAGATCCATGTAGACTTAGTCCTATCAACGCATGGTTAGATGCATTAACGCAGTGTCTATCTTTACCTATATAAATGTGTGTACCCACTACATTTATGACATTAAGTCTATAGCATAGTGGAGCTCTTACAATTTTTTGAGCCTAGATTTATCTTGAAGCAGCTTTTTCAGGCTCTTCTCTTTCTTGAGTTTAGATAATTTTTCTTTGATCTAATTGATCTCTATTAGGACTTCCTTTTTTTTTTCCTTCTTCTTCTTTTTCTCTCAACTTTTGCTTATCTATAGGAACAGCCTTTAATTGATTTTCTAAATTAAAAACTTCTTTCAAGAAATGTTTTTGCTTATATTTTTCATTTTTCTTTTTCTATTATAGGTGGTAAATATCCAACCACTACTAAAGTTTAATAGTGACTCGAGGTCTATATTAGTCTTGTGGTCCCTCTCGAATGGGGAAAATAACTAGATTTTCCAAGGGCAACCATTGCATCCACTAGTGCAAATTGCGGCCAAGGTATATAGCCTTTGGAGGTAGGCACATTCAACTATGGGGGTGACTCCCACATTTGAACCACCATGCAAGGGGTACAAAGACAATCTAGTGTTGTGGAGTATGGTCTCATGGGTGGGGTGGGTAGACCTCCTCCCCATGAAAGGGGAGCTAGACCTAGAGGATGGACCATTTTTCACAAACTAGGTAGGTGACTATACCCTCTTTTGGGGGGGATTGCACTCATAGAGGAGGCTATTACAATTAGGCTAGGGATGCCAATGGGGGATGAGATGATCTTCCCTAAGGGTCATAGGCTCCAAGATGCAAAGGATTTTTTCTTAGCATCGATTCCCAAAATGGGGAGCAGTTAGGTTCTTGAGTTGACACTTTTGCAACTTTGGCAAGATGGCACCAAGCTAGTGGACTGGTATTTTGTCTAGTTCGACAATGTTTAGAAGCTATAGGACATGCATTTTAGCTTCATGTGATGCCTAAGGCTAGGTTACATAGTCAACCTGCCATGGTTTTTCCTTGTGACTCTAAGGCGCCAAAGACAAGCTGGGCACTCAAGGCTAATTCTAGCTCTTTGGTGCGCTTCACTATTAACGACTTCTCCACTATCAAGGAATGTTCAGATTCAAGTAGTTTATGGGTGGAGGTGCTCCCAATGCATCCTACTAGTGGTGATGGAATTGATAGAAGATTCTGACGAGCATGAGGCTTGGTCTAGGTTACTAGAGGGGTTGGCTAGGGAGGGGTCGCAGGAGACTCAACCGAACTAGCATGTTGAGCCCTTGGGGTTGCATGCTAGAGAGGGGTCACAAAGGAGGTGCTTGGTTAGGGGTTGTCGTAGAACACATGGCCCCACACCTAGAGAATTTGCTAGCCAAGGTGACAAAGGAGGTGGCAACTCACGCAAGGGCAAAGTAAAGGGATTTTTGGGAGGGAAAGTGGGTGGCCAGGGAAGAGGAGTTTCAACAGTAATTAGAAATTGCCAAGTGCCTCCATGCTGAAGCAATGGAGGAAAGGCAGCAATAAGATCTAGCCAAGTCAACAGCGCAGAATGCACTGGAAGAAGCTCTGGGAGAGCATTAGGGAGCATGGGAGCAAGAAATCTAGGAGTACGAGGAATAGGAGCTACAAACATAGAAGGAAGAGGAGGCTGCATAGCTATAGAAACAAAAAGACTGCGCCCATAAGTAGAACACTAGATCTTGGCTCTACCAGGGGATATTCCCTTATATGATCATGAACATAGGGTGGAACATTTTTTGGAGAGTCCTATGTTGTTACATCTAGCATAGGTAGGGCAAGCTCCACCCTGAGGAGGAGGAGAACATGAAGGAATGTGCAAGTAAAGCAAAGGAGTTCAAAGATTTCCAACAAGCTATTATGTTTGTGGATACAAAGAGACACCAGGCAGTTCTTGATGCTATCCACTGTCAGGAGAAAGCCATTTGCCGCTACACATAAAAAATAGAGTTTGAAGAGGTTATATGGGCTAGGTGATGTCCTCATCATAGTGCCTAGGTAGCAGGTAATTTGAAAGGGACATCTCCCTAAGAAATTAAATTCTTCATTTGGCTCATTTACATCGGACTTTCCCATCTGATCCGATGATTGTCTATCTCTAGTTTAAGCATGGATGACCTATCTGTTGTTTGGGGTTTTATGTTTTGGTTTCAAAATTAACTTTTTTAGGTACAAGGCCCTAGGACAGACCAATTTTTGTTTCGTATGTTGGATCTTCTTTTGCGCAGAACTCGAGCCCTCCTGCTGCTACTGCTCCGTGCAGTGTTTTCACGTTCTATCACCTAGCATGATCTATATTTCTATTTTGCAATGACCGTAACCTTTCATAACATGATGTAACCTTTCATAACATGTCAGCATTATGCACAAAGTTGGTGTTACCAAAATGGTCTGTCGGGAAAGTCAACGTTAGTCAGCGTTATGGAAAAAATTAGCGTTACCAAATTATGACTGTTAATGGCCTCTCGGCCAAATTAACGGGTTAACTGTACTAGGTTCACTTTGTTTTTTTCCATTTATCAATTATCATCAACCATCAATAATGCAAATAGTCTAATTTATACAAGAATTTGCTAAAACATGTATAGCAAAGGAAACTACTATTAACTTTCATCATGGAAAAACAAAGGTATAACGAAAGGCAAATTGTAATTTTGTATCAGCTATTGATTTTTCTAATTTGAGCTAGTACTATGTCAATAAAATGAAAATGAAAAATTGATAGTCAGTCCTGCAGCATGCACACTCTTGGGATCTACCTATCCCCAAGGAAACCATGTTCCATAACTTTTATCATCATTAACCTTAGATTAACGATGGTGGCACCTCTTCGTCTTCTTTGGCAATCCCCCTGCCATCACACAACCCTTCCTCCAATTGGGTTGTTGGTGAATCTAGCCTTTCCCAATGCACTGCGAGGTACAATCTGAGTCTATCAAGAAAAAAATAATTCTATAGGTAGGGGTGAATTTGGAGGCAGGGTTCTACGTTCATTTGGATACTAGACTTAAGGAGCTTGAAGACAGCATCAGGAGAAAAAAGGCTAACAAAGTAGCTGAAGAAGTTTTCAGAGTGAAAGAAAATATCAAGCTCTGCTTGCAATGGGAAGCCTGACAAAAGAGGCAAATCGAGCTGGATGAAATTCATAAACAAATACATCAATAGTTCAAGTAGGAAGTGAAGTAGAAACGAATTCAGAGAGATGATAGGTAAAGGAAATAGGTGGCCCATAAGTAAGAAGTTGATCAACAGCACAGGGAAGAAGAGGCTCAGGAGCAAGAATAGGTACAACAAGAGATGCTAGAACGATTGCTAGAAGAACAAGAGTAGGAAGAGATCTGGCAATGCTTTCTTGAGCAACATGAGAATTAATGCCTTACACTCTTTAAATTAGGAAAATGCCTTATGTAATGCCCCACATTTATACATGTGACCTTAGTACTCTATTAAATGCTTAGAATTTAATTTTTTTAAAGCTTATATATATTTATAGATGTGTCTAATACTTCTTAATAATATGAAGACCTTTGTTTGGGTGACATAAGAAAAATTACTATTTATTTCTAATTTTTGTCTAATTTTTTAAAACAATTTTAAGTTTTTATATATATATATAATATGAATGAGCATTGCAAAGTCTAGCATTATTGAAAGTAAGAGTAAGTAAACTCTGAACATCCATATAAATGGAGGGGGAGCAGTAGGATAGGTAGTGTTGGAGGGGGTGTTGCCATGAGTAGTACAGTGTAATTGGGCAAGGACAGTGGTGGCAGGCTCAAGGGTAGTGGTGCCAGCCTTAAGGGGGACCATTGTAGTGGTAGCAGGTTGGGTTCAAAGAGGACGGAGATCAGTTCAGCTAGTTCAACATGGAGGATCTTTTGGGAGGGGCTGCCAATTTTAGCTCCTCCAAGGTTTTAGGAGCTGCCAGCTTCGATACGACAGGATGAAATCCTAGTGACGAAGGTATTAAGGCTTTCTCTCAGTGGGAGGGGTTCATGCATTTGCAAGTTCATCACCTACCTAGTGAGGGGGTTTGAACTTTGGAGCTTAGCCTCATTGGCAAGTTCATAATGGCGGGTGTGCAGCCCAGGCTCAATCTTATCTAGAAATGGACCACCACGAGTTGGGGATTGGAGGGCATACAAGTTCAAAGTTGGATGGACAAGCTGCTGCGTTTTGTGTTTCATTCATCCATTGACTATGATAAGGCTTTCCTTGGGGGCCCCTAGTTTTATGGGGCTCGAGGTCTGGCTGTCACGCCTTGGCATTTGGGTGCTCACTGGGATGCCTTTGCATTTCGGTGCTCACTGGGATGCTAACCTTTTTTCCCATGTGCTTGTCAAGATCCAAGTGTCCAACATTCCTTGGAGCTTTGGATATTAGATTTCTTGAAAACCATTGCAGGGTTCTTCAAAAAATTCATTATGTTTAACTGTTTTACCAATTCGATGGAACAAATGGGCTATGCCCACTTCTATGTCTGGAGGTAGGTCACTTGGATCCAAGTACAGGGTGCAAGAAGTGGTCTTGGATCTCCTAATAGGGGAAGAAACAATCCATGTTGAGTATGAAAATCTTCCTCAAGGCAAGCCTTTTGAAGGCAAATAGCTAGTATGACCTACTGCATGGTCTATGGGAAAAACAATGACTAGGTGGTGACTTGCTAACTTTGTGCTAAAGCCCTGATTCGAAAGAATGGGGAGGGTTGCACGATTGTTGGTAGTTGTGGGCCTCCTATACCTATTAGGTTGGCTCCTTCTGCTCTCGTGGTGCCTATTTCTACTCCTAGTGTAGGTGTGCTAGCGCTCATCTGTTCTCTAGAGGTCCCTGTTACGAAGTTTCCTGCTTTTGAGCTTGTGTTGGCTAGTTCTCCTACGCTAGGGGTTGGGGGTGATTTACCCCCACTAGGTGACTGGGCTGTCGTAGTTAGGGGGTTGACAATCCCCAAAACATTGAATATTCTAGGAGTGATGGAGGCATCATAGGGGATTTTTCTGGTTTCCCCTAAGCCAAAGAAGGCTATCACTAATTGCCCACAGCAAAAAGACACAAGTCAATATTAACTTGGGGTTACAACCAACCTTGAGGTAGGTCTATGAAAAGAGATCGACTGGTAAGCCATGAAGATATTGTCTTAGAATTATAGGGGGTAGGGTACCCCCTACAAAAGAACTACCCTGAGAGATACTGTAAGAAGGGAGGAATGTGATGTTGTGTGTTTACAAGAAACCAAGTTACAAGCCTTGGAGGCCCACCATCTACATTGTGTTGGGTGGCAAACGTAGTTGGTGCCTAGTAGAGGAAACGTCGAGGGCTTGGCAATACTAGCAAGATCACCTTTTAACCTGGTTGACTCTTCTACCTAGAGTATCACTATGTTACTCACGTAGGGGGGAGTGTGGCTTACAAATTTCTATGGTGCTCAAAGCTAGGAAGCATGGTTGGAAGAGTTGAGCTGGATTGCTTGGCTAGTCAATAGGAGACAATGGATTATGATAGAATACTTTAGCTAATGCTGGTACATCTAGAAAAAGTTTGGTAATGATCTCTCGAAGTCACCAGATAGTCAATAGTTTCAAGATTTTCTATAGGCACATGACTTAGTCAACATGGAGATTGCCAACTGCAAGTTTACTTGGATCAACTGCCATAAGGGGGAAGGACCTAGTCCTATCAAGAATCATCACATTTGAATTAGCACCAACATCTTGCTAGATTTCGAGGTGCAAGTGTTTGGTAAGGAGGGAAAGATGATTAGACAAAAGGTTTTCCCCTTCCATTTTGAATGCTTTTGGCTACTGAAACCTTGGCTCAAACCGATTGTGACACTGATTTGGGCTAACTACCCCTCACAAGAGGATCTTAGTAACTTCTTGAAGGCTAGACAGTGTCACCTCAAACAAGCTATATGTTTTATCAAAGCTACGAAGAAGTTCTCCTCTAGGGTGTTCCTATCAAACTTAAAATTAATTTTGGTTTACTCAATGTCAACCAAAATTTATATAGACAAGTAGTTTTTAAATTAAAAGATGAAAAAACTATGAAATCATGTTAGTTTTACTACAATATAGGAGAAAAGTGTGACAACCCTCTTTCATAAATATTATTTGACATTTTTATTGATGAACTAAAAGAATGAATAAAAGAGGTACTTATAAATAATGTTATTAAAGTAAATCAATCACAGATATGATATTTAATCTTTGTAGATGATGTAGCTGTTGATGCATAAATTTTGGACACGCGAACACATGTGAAAACTCATTTTAGGAGACTATCACCTAGGGTGCCTCCCATATGGGTACGGAAACCCAGGAATAGTCTTAGTTGGAAAGAGTTATGTGAAAAAATAATAATAATAATATTTTAAACACAATATTGAAACTTAAATTTAATTTTAGGAGCGTTCTGTTATGTTTCGAAAAACGTATAAAAATCAAAATTAAACGTTTGTGTAGTTTTTGAGTAAAATAAATAACACAAAACAAAAATTCAAATTAAAATTAAAAATTTATCTGGTGCTCTAAGCAGAAGGAAGATCCAGCCACCGGTCTCCAGATAGAGGTTGGATGTCCCAGAAGAGGCCCCTGATCGCTGCTCGGTGTCGGCTACACCTGTGATTGCGCTGGCACCGTTGCTGTTGAGCGTTGATCTCTGGCGCATGGGTAGAAAAGAAACCAGGAAATAAAACGTGTCTATTTCTGTTTGAGAAAATAGAAAAATCATCGTTTAGCAATTACTACTACAGGGCATGCACACTATCATCTGCAATCTGCCTGCAACTGCTGTTGATGTCCTTCACACATTTCACGCTCCTGCCGTGTTCTACCGCCTACCAGCAGAAGAGAGAAGACTACCGAAGACCCCAACGTCTAGAGAGAGGGCCACCATTTGCGGCTCGCAGCAACAAGAGGCTAAAAGATGGGTTGCATGTGGGCATAGAAAATATAAGAACAAAATAAAATAGCGGTTGCTGATGGACATGCGCTGCTAACCGCTACGCATTTCAAAAAGAAAGATTGGAAACCAGACCCTATTGCCAATTCCTAGCCCCCTACTGTTTCTTGCTACCCCACTCTTTATAGCAACCTTGCAAGAGAAACCCTAACCCTAACCCTAAACTCTTTATAGCAACACTTGTTACTGTTAATACGGATAAGCACAAAAAAGTCATCGTGTAAATTCAAATACTATATGAACTCAGAAACATCTCAGTAGAGGTTTACACATCAAGTTGTAATTCTAGGGAACATTACCTCTACCACTTTATATCTAACCTTGAAACTAATTTAAAGTGCAATTGTTATGTTATTACTGTTGGTCAAGGCCCTATGCCTAGCACGGATGAGGTTGGCCTCAACACTTAGCCCCCAAACTATAGATTGCATGCAAGTGCAAGGACCATAAAATTTTGAATGAAAATGCAATAGATGGGGAAACAAAAACTACATGAAACAAGAAATGCAAATTTGAAAGTAAAATATAATGTTCTAAACATGATCATAATAACCAAATAATCGAAAGAGACACCGACATAGGTCATCCAAATAACCATTAAAATTTAAATATATAATTTATTATTATTTTAACTAAGATCTATAGATATATATGTGTAATTATATATATATATGTAGCTATATGCTTAAGCTCTCATTCTCAATATTCTCGCAAGGTAACAGTAAAAGTATGCAGACTATTTTGAGTATGTGACTTATACAAAACTTAATGAGGAGGATGAGCTAAAACTCATGTTAGATCATAGTAAGCCACAACTTTCAAATTTTTCCTTGGTTTTTTTTTTTTGGAAACTTAAATTTAAAAGGGGAAACAGAGGTTAGGGTGAAGATTGTTGTCGGACTCCATCACGCTCAAGAACTTATTACACTACCAATGAACATGGTCCTCATTTTTGTTTTTTTTTTTTAAGGAAACTTTGCTCATGGTGTACTTCATTCTTGAGGTAGGAATTCCAACACAAGTCTAGCTGATTAGCTACATTACTAAAGAGCATGGCCCTTTTTGGAAACTTTACCCATGGTGCAATTCAACCCTTGTGTATGTGCCTTTGATTGGTGGCATCATAGCAGGTCTCCTAGGTGGCTTTCTTAGGCTGGTAAAGTTGCTTGATGCGATAGTAGGGCTAGTAAATTTTTCAAATTGATTTAAAAACTTATTTTTGAATTTTTGCCATGTGTTAATAGAGGCATCAGGAAGCATTAAGAACCATTGGGTTGCTTTGGTCCTAAATGTTGTTACAAACACTCTACATGCTACATCATTATGTACAATGTTGTGGATCCCTAATAAGGTTTCAAAACATTGTATGTGTTGGCGGCATCATTCGTAAGGGTTGTAGGATTGAAGAACATATTTATGTTTTGAAGGGATTTTGGTATGTCATGGTAATTATGAAAGTTAAAAGGGTTTCTTACTAAGGAAACCTGGGATTGATGGGCTGCCATCTTAATCTGAGGTTTTGTAGGAATTGAACTTGGAAAAAGTGAAGCTTGTTGTTTTCTCAAAGTAAATTGACGAGTAGCTGGTTAACTAAGGGTTGGGAGTTTGAGTTCTTTGTTGAGATATTCCGTAAGAAAAATCACTCATAAAATGAAAAATAACAGGAAATGTAAAATGCTAATAAACTNAAAGAAAAAGTTGAGAAACTGCCCTTCTTCTAGCACCAAAAAGGTGTTGATGCATAAATTTTGGACACGCGAACACCTGTGAAAACTCATTTTAAGAGACTATCACCTAGGGTACCTCCCGTATGGGTATGGAAACCCGGAAATAGTCTTAGCTGGAAAGAGTTATGTGAAAAAAAAATAATATTTTAAACACAATATTGAAACTTAAATTTAATTTTAGAAGCGTTCTGTTATGTTTCGAAAAACATATAAAAATTAAAATTAAACATTTGTGTAGTTTTTGAGTAAAATAAATAACACAAAACAAAAATTCAAATTAAAATTAAAAATTTATTTGGTGCTCTAAGCAGAATGAAGATCCAGCCACCGGTCTTCAGACAGAGGTTGGATGTCCCAGAAGAGGCCCTTAATCATTGCCCGGTGTCGGCTACATCTGTGATCGCCCTAGCACCATCGCTGTTGAGCGTTGGTCTCTGGCGCGTGGGCAGAAAAGAAAACAGGAAAGAAAACGTGTCTATTTTTCTCTAAGAAAATAGAAAAATCGTCGTTCAGCAATTGCTACTGCAGGGCATGGACACTGTCATCTGTAATCTTCCTGCGACTGCTGTTGATGTTCGTCGCACGTTTCATGCTCCTGTCATGTTCTACTGCCTACCAGCAAAAGAGAGAAGACTGCTGAAGACCCCAACGTCTAGAGAGAGGGCCACCATCTACGGCTCACAACAACAAGAGGCTAAAAGATGGGTTGCATGTGGGCAGAGAAAACAGAAAAATAAAATAAAATAGCAGCTGCTGATGGACATGCGCTGCTAGCCACAACGCGTTTCAAAAAGAAAGATTGGCAACTAGACCCTATTGCCAATTCCTAGCCCCCTACTGTTTTTTGATACCCCACTCTTTATAGCAGCCTTGCGAGAGAAACCCTAACCCTATCCCTAAACTCTTTATAGCAGCACTTGTTACTGTTAATAAGGATAAGCATAAAAAAGTCATCGTGTAAATTCAAATACTATATGAACTCAGAAGCATCTTAATAGAGGTTTACACATCAAGTTGTAATTCTAGGGAACATTACCTCTACCACTCTATATCTAACCTTGAAACTAATTTAAAGTGCAATTGTTATGTTATTACTGTTGGTCAAGGCCCTATGCTTAGCATGGGTGAGGTTGGCCTCAACAGTAGCATTGGTTGTAAATTCAAAAACAAGGTCAAAAATAATATTACATTAACTAAAAAATTCTATGAATGTACAAAAATGATGACAAATGTTAACAAAATAAAAAGTGCTAATTTGTGGAATTAGTAAGAGAGATTACACTTTTCAACTAAATAAGAAAAACTTTTAGATTGTGGATACTTATAGATAGTTCAAAGTAAAATGCTTTTAAAATTACAAGGGGAAGTATTGTATATCACAAAAAGCTACAAATGGTTGGAAGGCTTTATATACAATAAAGAACAAATGTAGCAATCACAACATTTGGCCTATGAATGTATTATGTGGAACCCAATTCTTAATTAATTATCCTCAAAGAAAATTAAGAGACTTTAAAAGCACTTCTTATTTGATGAACTCAAGGCAAAAATTCAAGTTCCATATGCAATAATTTTATTAGAAGCTAATTTGTTGCCATTGGAAGTTGAAGCAATATAACAACTCTTAACACTCTACTTGAATAATAAAAATAATAATAAGATCTCAAGAGAGATCATCTGAAAATCGCAACAATAAGGTTAATGCCATGAAGGACGATTGTGCCTACTAAAATGGGGTATTAATATTAACATTCTATAATTTAAAACAAGCTTGCAAACTTGTTACAAAGATTTAAAGTGATAGCAAAATGAGGCACAAATATAAAGCTAGCTTCAGTTTTACTGAAAAAATACTAGATGTAGTAAATATGCTATAACAAAATATCTACATGTAATAATTCCAATATCTATCAAAGCATAAAGCATCAACTAGTAGAGTAAGAATGAAATTATATTATCTACAAGTTAAAATTGGAAGATAAAACAATGAGCAACATGAAGACAAAATATGTTAAGTGTGTTTATTGCAAATAGTAGAAGATGAGCAATGTATATTATCATAATGTTGAAGAACAAAATTTTTTTAAAGGAAATGGTAAATCTCTAGATAGTGTTTGTATAAGCTATTCAAGCTACTAATGTTAATTCTAGGAAATTATAGAGAAAACATGTTTAAGTTACAAAATATTAGATACCTATAATGTACTTGGGATTTATTACTATTAATGTATTGTGCACAAGTTTATTTGTCTAACAAATTCTTTAAATCTACATAGATGTAATAAAATATTAGTTTCAATTTTCAATTTCATACAAATAATGAAGATCAATCATTTTTTATACTACCTACAACTCTAATATTTCTTATTTATGTGCCCTTACATCCTATTATCGATGATGTCAAATTAATAGTAGAATTAGCCTCCTATTACTTTAGAATTGAAATGGTTAAATGAATCTAGATTTCAAGAGAAGATGACCTGTCATTTATGCAATCAAAGAACAATTAAAGATAACCATCACATATTCCTAGAAAAGAGCAAAGTTGTCACAAATGACAAATTACATGTGATAGTTTAATTACCTTGTTTGAAATAACACTAAGGAAAATTGATAATTTTATTGATGAAATGTTTGCTACTCATAGTAAGTAGATCCTATAGGTCTTCAGATATAATACAAAAAAGTTTTAGTTTCATTGAGTCTAAATGTAATTAAAAACCTTTTCAATTTCAATATTAAGGTTAAAAATTGAATACCATGTATGTTAGACAAGCTATCTAAAATCTTCAATAAATAAACAGGGGAGACATACGCAGTGCAAGGATCTGAAGAAGATAGATAGGTTCTTTTAAGCTCTAAGAAACAATAGGAAAGGAGTTTATATATAAAATTAGGACGTTCATCTGTAAAAACCTTAGTGGGGAAACAATCAGCTAAGAATCCATGATCACTTCCGCAGTATAACCTGCAACACCATGTAAAATTAGTCCTTAAACTATGGATCCTTCCATGTATGGACATTGTAGCTATTCCTTTACCACTCTCCACCTGTCTACATTTATCGATATTGTGCCATGTAATAATGCAAAATTTTTTAACATGACATTTGATGTCAATTTCAGAAATACAAAAACAACAAATGCATAATTTCATAAGCTGCTAGCAATAGATATAATGTTACTAGCAATGTGGCATTTTATACAGAAAATATACAACCTTGCAAATTCATGTTTTAGTATACTTTCTAGAGCTACGCTACAACCCCTAGAAGCTCTTCGATCTCATCTAATTCCAGTTCTTCCTGGGCTTGAGGTTGAAGTCCCATTTCAAGAAAATCTTTAGCCACCTCACTGGCCAAAATGAATGGACAAGAAAGTGAATTTTCTTTTCAATAGTGTACAAACAATCATCATAGCATGACAAAGTCATATTAGATTACCTATTAGCTACTTCATTTGTGTAAATCAGAGTGATCCCATTAGAAATAATTAACTCCCAAAAAGTCCTGTAATCTCTGTGAATGATACTTTTTCTTCAATTCCTGCATGAAGGAGTTGAATTCACTTGGCTCCTGAAATAATCACATACGTCAAAGCAATTATGTACAAAATATTAGTAGCAAAAACCTATAATAAAATAGACTTTAGTTTTAAAACATGCAAGTGTACAGGCACGCACACAAAATGGAATTCATCCATTAAACACAGTTGTACAATGCAATGATGCAAACCTCTTGTAGGACATATCCTGTTCAAGAGCCATTAAACAGTCCAGAATTTTCTCGTATCCACTTCCCTTATAAGACATTTCCAAAAGGTCGGTGATAAATTTTTTCATCTCTTTAATTACCTTAGGAACCCGTTCATCATTTTCTCTACGTGCTAACTTTCTTGAACAGGTGTAAGGCTTTCAAATTTGTCAACTTTCTTTGCTATAAGACTTTCAAAAGTGATATCACTCTATGCTGTAGATGAGTCATCTATGCTTTTTGCTACCTCTTCAGATGTGGGTGGCATGTCCCCCCCAAAACTTTTTCCCTTCTTGTCCTTCTGTTACAAACCAAATATATTTTAGCCATAGGTCCAAAAGCATCATTTGTTATAGGTTGAAACAACTTAAATAGCCTTGCTCTCAAACATAGTATCTGTACCTTGGCATTTCTATTTAATTGAAATTCACTACAAAGCCTCCTTATCGAATAGTATGCTTTGGAAACTATCTCTGGATCTAGTTCAACTATCTTCTTAAGAATATTGCCTAAAGGAGGCACATTAGAACTTGATTCTCTAGATTTCATATCCATGAAACGGAAGAAACACTGAAAGAAACCAACAAAATGAATGTATGATATTTCATAGAAATAAATTACCGTATCAAAGAAAACTGCATTCTAAATCTAGCACTTAAAGATACAAACTTCAACCTTGCACTAAACAGACCAAATTCAAATAATTTATTTATGACAGGTTCAAGTTAAAAATGAATTTACAATGTTTGGTCAAAAGTTGAGTTCGTTCTTTAGTGCTCTTAAAACAGATTCTACTGCTTTTGTAAAGGTACTTCCTGTAGATAGCTTTCATTGTTTATTCTTTGTTAAATGTCTCAGGAGATGAAAATTTCATATTAAAGCCATTGAAGTATCTGTACAAAATAGTAGGCTAACAGCTATTGGAGCTTCTATGGTTGCTCTGTTGCCTACTTGACACCAACTTGAACATGCCTATTTTTAATAGACCATCAAGTGCATAGACGTAATCTTCCATCATGCTTATATAGTAAAGGGCCATGCCTATTAGCCAAAAGATGATTAACTGCTATTTTCTTCTTTACAATAATTGGTTCAAATTTAGAATTGGTACATACTCATTCCACAAATTCAGATCATCTTAAAAATGAGCTTGAACTTGATGTTCTTCAACTGAGCTATCTAATAGGTATATTAATAAATGTATCCTTCTTTTCCAAATCTTTTTCTTATAGTGCAATGGAAGGGTCCTCTAGAACACATAATAGTAATATAATGACATGCATTACATTGTTCACACTTTAAACAAGCATCTTTGTAGAGGAGCTCATTTAGACTTTTAATATTCATTTTCTTTGTAGTTTGCAAACCAAGATTCCAGCGTAGCTACATGACTGGTGAAAACACCACAAAAATTTTTGCCTAGCACTTTTAGACAGGACTCAAGCTAAGTCATGCCACTGCCCAACATGAGTACAGGGTGACCAACTTTTGGAGCCCCAAGATCATGTCCAAACGACCCCGATTTGAGCACACGGGCCCTCCAAGAGCTTCACCAATGCCCCCTGTAGCTCCTAGCCTTCGGAACCTCGAAATTCGAGCTCAGAATCACATGTTTTGAGCCACTTTCAGTTAGTCATGCTGTGGTCACACTGTGCAGTGTGACCACAGTGTGACTAACTGAAAGTGGCATGAAAACACCACAAAAATTTTGGCCTAGCACATTTAGATAGGACTCAAGCTAAGTCATGCCACTGCCCAACATGGGTACAGTGTGACCAACTTTTGGAGCCCCAAGATCAGGTCCAAACAACCCCAATTCGAGCACATGGGCCCTCCATATGCTTCATCGATGCCCCCTATAGCTTCCAGCCTTCAGAACCTCAAAATTCAAGCTCAGAATCACATGCTTTGAGCCACTTTTCGTTAGTCACGCTGAGGTCATGCTACATAATGTGACCAAATAAGAACAACTTAATTCAGGCACCTCCAGGCATAATTTTGGCATGAATTCAATTCCTGGGAGCTAGGCAGCAATTGTACATGTTCACAAGCTCCAGAAAATCAACATTTGGATCTCAAAAATGGCATTTTCAGTTAGTCACGCTAAGGTCACGCTATACAGAGTGACCATAGTGTGACCAACCAAAAACAGGGCACACCAAGCAGTTCCAGGTCTAGTTTCGACATGAAATCAATCCCCAGGGGACAGGCAACAACTATACTAACTCTCAAGCTTCAGAAAATCCATATTTGGGCTTCAAATGTACCATTTTAACTTGGTCACGCTGAGGTCATGCTAAAGTCATGCTGCATAGTGTGACCAAACAAAAGATGACCAAAACAACAACAAAATGAAGTCAAATTCAGCATCCAGGAAACCCTGGAGAGCAGGTAGTGGTTGAGCATCAACAAGCAAGCATCAACATCTGAAAATCAGCTCAAAATAGACGTGCAAAATCCTCTCAACCTCAGGCATGTAGATCCACTCTGAAAATAAGTCTCATAGGTTAAAAATGGGCTGAAAATGCATCATAAACATTGGACACGCTGGACGCTGACACACTGGGATGCTGGACGCCAGACGCTGATGCCAGGACATGCTGTAGATACACTAGAGCTAGATCCACACACACTGGAGGCCTTGGCAGAGCAAAAATAGCACAGATTTGTAGATCCGGAGGCTAGACATCCAGAGCCACTCCTGTACTTTAACATTCTTTATACATCTTGCATTTTTCAGTGTATCAAGCTCTTACGCTATGGATTACACATGCCAGCGTAAGAGATCTTGGTCACGCTGCACCCTGTACATTATAAAATTCTATGCATCTAGTCAAAACGTTCACAGCTGTCGCCCGATCTGCATTTTCCACATCTGGTAACCATTGATCTTTCACACAGATCCAAATCCTACACTCAAACCTGCATAAATACCCTGATCTCACACTAAACTAAGGTTGGCAATTTTGGGAGAAGGGAGATCTAGAGAGTTAGCGAATCTCATCATCATTATCTTGTACTATTGGGCATTACCCAGACTTGCTCACGCTGAGCACTCGGGGTAATTCTGAGCACGCTACACACTTGCGACCACAGACTTGCGATCCCCCACCATCCGTATACCCTGCACATTGGGGCTAAACGTCTGCCTTGCGACCCATCTGCAACTGCATTCTGACCGGTGCAATTTCTGAACTTTTTTAACACAAACATTTCATTTTTTCCTGCAATTGTTTACCGTTTTCGTTCTGTGCACATTCTACATTGTTTTCACTTTATTCAAATAGTTTACACTTATTTACGTACGTTACGTTTAGTTTACATAGTTGTTTACATATAACCCAATGCATTGCAATTTGCATACGTTAGGGGAAGTCCTTTTTTGATCTGCGTGCAGACCATTCTAGGCACTCTTCCTTCATTTATTTCCAACTTGCCCTCGCACGAAGGTGGGGTCTTACTGTTTCTTCGGTAGATCTCTCGGTGTCCGTTTCATTCCAGCCTTGCACTGATGATTTTGGACAGTACACACACCATGCAAAGACTTTGTTATTTTTATTACTCACCTTCCTGATGATTGGGTAACATCAAAATGGCAAGAAAACTCAAGAAGAAAACATCCAAGCATCCAAGAGAACAGCCAACAAAAATGCATCAAGTTCCCTTGAAGTCACACCCTTTTCAATCCTTAAGTCCTTCCTTAGTTTGAGAAATGCCCAGTCACTGATTCGTTAAAAGTTCTTATGATGAAAGGGATTGTACATTTCCAAGCCGAGAGAGACCATAGAACTGGTGGATGAATGGATGAAGTGAACTCATTGCCTGCTATATCAAAACAACCATACCTTAGTATTAACATCATGACTTAAAGGTAAAAACCAAACATCAGCAATCAATATGAAAAATAGTTCATACCATCATTAAGAACACTTATTTGGTGACAAACTTACAAGATGGAGAACACACACACACACACACACACAAAATGAAAAATTATAATGATGTTGTAAAACAAAAATAAGAAAAGTTAAAGAAATTTGAAAAAAAAAACGTGGAAAACAAAAATGTGTAAAACAAAAACTAAAAAGAACTGAGGGCCCTAAATGATTAGCATAGGTGGCCGTCTCCCCCATGACTGAATGGATAGGGAGAGATCCAAAATAATGAGCGTCTATTGGAATTTCTTAGAAGTGTCCAACTTCTCCCGATTGATGTTCTCAAGTTAAGGGGTGGAAGTTGGCGATGCTCATATTCCAAGGTATCTATGTCTTCATTGTTGGCATGAGTTATTCCCCCAGTTTGTTCCATGCATGTCGGTTAGTTGCTCTTTCAACTAGCTGTAAACAATGGGGTGTCCACTACTTGTGTGGTTGCTACACATAGGCATCTTTGTCTCAGAGTTTCAAGGGCACACCTATTTCACCGAGGAGATGTGGAGCATTCCTCCATGTCATCACCTGTTGAATCACTATATGTCTTCTTGGAGTTCTATTTGTAGGATGACACTCTGAGGTGTTCGCACATGGATGCACTTCATTTAAGAGGGCAAGCTAGTTTATAGTCTTAACAGACTCTGGCGGATAAAAATGTGGTAGTTTAATGTCATACTGGACAACGAATCTATGGTATTAATTTTTCATGATAATGCCAGGACGTTCTATGGTGCTAGTTTTAAGTCATAGCTCCAGGATGTTTTGTGGTATCAGTTTTACGTCATGATGCCAGGACCAAGACCTACCTTAAGTTTATCAGATGTAGAATGGTTTCAGGTACATGTGATTTGTAGGGTTGGCGAGCTCGTTTCCATCCATGTCGGTGAGTTTGAATGTCCCATTGTCATATGCCTTAGTGAGCAAGTAATGCCCTTCCCAATTGGCTGAGAATGTTTCCGAGTGTTCACAGACCGTCTTGAGGACAAGGTCACCCACTTTGATTGGGTGCTTGTGTACATTATGTCGATGTCACCGTCATTGTTGTTTTTGATATCACTCGATTTGATCGAGCGTGCGTGTACGTTCCTCCTCCACCGAGTCAAGGTTAACAATGTGCAACTCATCATTTAGACCTTCATCGAGGAGTCCAGAAAGAGTAATCCGCAACAAGGGTACCTGCAACTCTAAAGGTAAAATAGCTTCTGATCCATAAACAAGGCTATAGGGTGTTTTACCTTTTGACATTCGATGGGTTGTTCGATATGCCCATAGCGCGTAAGCTAGCTGTTAATGCCATTTTCTTTTGCTCTGATGAAGCATTTTCTTGAGCACCATGATGACAGTTTTATTTGTGGACTCTGCTTGAGCATTGCTTTGTGGGTAGTACGGTGATGAGAATGAGTGTTTGATTCCTAGGCTCTCATAGAAGTTTTTGGTTTCGGCACTACTGAATTGTGGCCCATTATCAATGATTATGATCATTCGGACGCCAAAACGGGTTACAATGTTTTCAAGTATGAAATTGCACACTTGTTTGGATGTGGTTTTTCTAAGGGGGATAGCCTCTACCCATTCTGTGAAGTATTCAGTCGTGGTGATGATGAAGCTATGTCCTGCCGAAGATGGGGGAGTTATCGGTCCAATGATGTCTAACCCCCATTTCTAGAAAGGCCATGTGATTTTTGTTGTATGAAACTCATTCAATGGCACATGTATCAAATTACCATGTTTTTGACAGATGTTGCACGGTTTGACCTTGGAGAAACAATCGTACTCCATGTGTGGCCAATAATATCCTAAGCGTCTGATTTTCGTTGTCATTTCCTTGGGCACTATATGTCCTCCGCAAAGTCCTTCATGAACTTGCTCCACGATGGTGTGACCGTTGATGCTACTAACGCACACTAACAAAATGCCCTCATAGGATCTATGACATAATGTGTCTCCTATCAACGCATATTGTCGAGAACGTTTTTCGCACTGTGTCCTTTTGAGCATTCATTAGATGTTGTGGTGGTTCACCATGTAGAAGGTACTCTTTTATGTCATCATACCATTCCACTACATGTGTGGTACTAACTGATGCCATAGGTATGTCATTCGAAGTGTCGGTTACGGGCTTGGTGTAATTCGTTATGGAATTAGGCAACGCATGAAACATGTCTGGTGTCACATTTAAGGCTAGTGTTGCAAGTGCATCTGCGATGGTATTTTTGTTTCTGGGAACATGTTGCACATCGATTTTTGTTAACTATTTCAGTAGGTGTTTAGTTAAGTCATAGTACGGTTGTAAATGTGAAGCTTTGCATGTGAAAACATCCATGACCTGATTAATTACCAGCTATGAGTCACCTCAAATTACAAGCCGTGTGATTCCTGAAGCTAGTGCTACCATAAGACCGCTAAGAAGACCTTCGTACTCTGCCATGTTGTTGGTGCAAGGAAAGTTTAGTCGATAGGCAAAGGGTCAAATTTCTCCAGAGGGATAAGTTATGATGGTTGCAGCACTTCCTCCTCGAGAGGTCGATGCTCCATCAAAGTATAAGATTGCATCGTTGTTGTCAGGCACGGTGTCTATGGTGTTCACGTTCTCATTAGGGAACTCAGGGTTGATCGTTACTTGGTCTTGTGTTGGTGAGATGGTCATTTGATTGACTATTGCTTAACCCTTTGTGGAAGATTGAGCTATGTAGCGCAGGTCAAACTTAGCAATCATCGCCTTCCATCTAGCTATCTTTCTTGATTCGTAAATGTTATTAGTGATAGCTTTGAGCACATTGTCTTTACAAATAATGTTGACTTGGTTACGGAAGAGATAATGTCACCACTTCTTCAAGAAAAGATAAGGGCCAGACATGACCTCTCCACATCATTGTATCTCTGTTTGTGGGCCACTAAGGCATGGCTTAGGTAGTAGACAGGGATTTCGGTCCCATCTTCTTGTTTCTGACAAAGCATAGACGTGATAGATGAATCCAATGTCGCAAGGTAAATGTAGAAGGGTTTGTTGTTCTGTGGGCAATAAACTGTCGGTAGTTGAGCTAATGCTATTTTGATGTTCTCAAAGGCTTCTTGGCACTGTTGAGTCCATTAAAAATGGACATTTTGCATAATAAATGTTGCATGGGCTTCAACTTGTCCGTTAGCTTTTCAATGAAGCACCTAATAAATTGTAATCTACCTTGTAGACCGCGTAGTTCGGTAAGGTTTCTAGGTGGTTTCAAATTTGTTATTGCCTTAACCTTATCGGGATCTACTCGTATCCCTATTTTAGATACTATGAATCCAAGAATTTTGCCTGTTTTGACCCCAAAAACACATTTCTTTGGGTGAAGTCTAAGCTCATACTTGAGACAACGTTTAAGTACCAAGTCTAAATCATTGACGTGCTGCTCAGTTGTTTTTGACTTAACCACGATGTCATCTACATAATCATTGAGCGAATTAAGCATGTAATCAATAAAGATGTAAGTCATTGCTCATTGATATGTAGCACCGACATTTTTTAGACCGAATGGCATCATTGTATAACAGAATGTGCCCCATGTTGTCATGAAGGTTGTCTTGAGTTGATGTTCTGGGTTGATCCTAATCTAGTTGTATCCCGAGAATCCATCCACAAAGGGCAACAATGCATGCCCAGCAGTTGAATCAACAAGTTGATTGATACCAGGTAGGGGGAAGTCATCTTTTATGGTTCCAATGTTGAGGTCACAAAAGTCATTACATAGGCGAATGCTCCCATTCTTCTTTGGGACTACAACCATGTTGGACACCCAATCGGCGTAGTCAATAGCTTGGATGAAATCGGCTTGGTAAAATCTCGTGATTTCATTACAAACTGCTAGTGCTACCTTAGGTTTAACCTTTTGTGCTTTTTGTTTCACTGGTCTAAGTTTTGGATCAAGGATGATTTTATGTTGGACTATTCTAGGGTCTAGTCCTAGCATATTAGTATAGGACCAAGTGAATGCTTTCATGTTGTCTTTCAGCACTTGAGCTAGGTTTTTGGCCAGTTGTGGATTTAATAGAGTACTCAGTTTTCATATTTTAACTTCGCCATTAGACATAGTTATGGGGACTTCAGCGAGGGGATCTTCAATGATGTTATCGGCCTCTAAGTCCAGAGTTTTCAGAATTCCCTTAAAGCAATCAAGTGTCTCTTGTGTTGATGCCACGAAATTTTCATAAGTTGATGATGAGTCTAGATCAATGGATTCTAGATTGACTTCTTGTTGAATGGCCCCATGTGGTCCATTGATGGACAGTGTTGTCAAGAGGTTCTTGTTATCCATGTGGTCGCTCCTGCCAATTTGAATGGGGGGCAATGTGAGTAAAGGTTTAGTTTCCATTCGTATGTAATAAATTTTATGTCTAAATGTAACTAAGGTATTGCAATGAGTAGTTTATTGTCATACACAAACGCATGGCAGTATTAGGCCTTACCGGGCTACGTGTGGCAGTTTAAGGCCATGCCAGGCCGCGTATGGCAGTTTAAGGCCATGCCAGGCCATTTACTAGTCATGTTCCAAGTAGTATTATGATTTTTGTTTATGATTGTTGGATTTTTTCTGTGGATGTATTTTTTCTTAAAATGTATAGGCTACTTTGCAAAACTCAATAAATATGTATGAGAGAAATGAAGAGAAGTAGCTATAAGAATAAAGTGAAAATGAATAAGAGAAGAAAGGGAAGGGTGCCACGTAATAGCAAAGTGGGGTAAAATGGCCCCAAATGTATCGTGAGCGTGAGTAACTTGGACATAACATGAGTTTGAGGACCAGTGCATAGCGTGAGCTACTGAAGAGCGATGCAACGTTAGCAATAAGAAATGCAGGTAGCGTGAGGTAGAGGGATTGGAAGTGTGACGAGCTAGGTGAAAAGCGCAGCATGAGAAACAAGGTGGGGCATGGAGTCTGAGCTGCAGGAAGTGTTGGCAGGGTGTGAGTTACCATGGGACAGAGTAGCGTGAGGGTGAGTAATGACGATGAAGGGGAAGAAGCAAGCTAGCTTATCATTCGAGAGGAGAGTGAACAACTGCTTCAATGCCTTTCCCAACCCACAATTTCGTCATGGAAAGGGACTCTCCGTAGGTACATTTTTGTTCCATGGCATTCTATTGCAGAGCAAGAACAATGTGAGACATTAGGGCTATTATTTTTGCTAGGTTTCGAAATGAAAATATTTGCTGGATTCTAGGGTTTGTATTGCGGTTTTCTCATGTGTTTTTCGGGCGTTAGGGATGTTGCTGGGGTTTTTTGTTTCGTCATTTTTTGTGGTTGCTATGTGATGACCTAAGTGAGAGGATCAGACCTAGGGCTTGCTCATCGTGGCAACCCAAGGCACGCCACGACGTGAGCAAATCAGGGCATGTCTCAGCGTGAGGGAAGGGGGAATGCCTAGCGTGACTAATAAGGGTGCAGCTCAGCGTGAGTTGTTCAAGGCACATCTCAGTGTGAGT
Organism: Gnetum montanum; assembly: GCA_015680685.1. NCBI lineage: Eukaryota > Viridiplantae > Streptophyta > Gnetopsida > Gnetales > Gnetaceae > Gnetum > Gnetum montanum. Next base: position 537,579 of record MNCI01037811.1, read on the forward strand.
TGTATTGTGAGGTGCATATGGGCCTTGGCGTGCATTGCAGGGACGCGGGTGTGGTGGCCAGAGCACGTCCTTGCCATCTTATTTCTGCGTGACAATTAATCAACGTGAGTAGCCCAGGACATGCCCAACATGAGCAACCCAGGGTATGGGCATGGGTATAGGGTTGAGAGGGCATGAGTGCCCAGGCAAAAGTAATTTCTACCATGTCTAGTCGTCAATGTTCTAGAAAAAGCTGATCTTTGCCTAGGCATGAACGCCCGAGAAAAACTGATTTTTGTCAATTTATTATTATTATTGTTATTTTGCCTGTGCACGAATATCCCAGGGAAACTGTGATTTTTGGCAAATTTTTTCCTGGGCATGAGCGCCCAGCGAAACTGCGATTTTTGTGATGTGAATAGCGTGAGCTACTCTCCAGCGTGAGTGGTCCTGAAACAATCATGTTTTGGTGCATTTTTGGTGCATTTTGGCGGGTCTATGGTTTTGATTCTGGATTTGGGGATACTATTTTATTTTTATTCCTGTTATTGGTTTTGAACTAGCGTGAGCAAAGTGGGGCATGCCCATAGGTAGCGTGAGTTGTAAGGATTGCCATATTTTGGGTATATTTTTTTTGGCTATGGTCCGGTTGGGAGAACCAGGGTCTTAAATTGCTATTTGTTGTGACATAAATCGCAGGGCTATATCTCCAACATTAGTCACAAGGCTATTTATTTTATCTCTAGTGTTAGTTACTAGCCCCCAAACCAGGACGTGAATCATCAATTCCTATCGTAGCGTAAGCTCGTGTATTGCTAATTTGCAGTGCGATTACTCAATGTTTTCCCTCTTTTTCATCGTGGGTTACTATATTTAATTGTCAACGTCAATGAATTGATTGTGGACAAGGGCAACGTGAGTAATTTTCCTTCCTACCACGTAAAAAAACCGTGAGCGTTACTTAGCGTGAGTAACCATAAACCTTTTGCTTGGCAACGTGAGTAAATGTTTTTGCAGCGTGAGTAAATGTTTTTGCGGCATGAGTAGTTTGTTGTTGCGGCGTGAGCAATCCTCACGTGCTTGAGTCAGCTGCCGAGGTTAATGAATTTCTTTTCAAGATAACGTGAACTTTGTGACGCCTCTTACTAGACGCTTTTACTTACTGATGTGATGTGACTCTGAGGACTAAATGACTTACATAGTTTTTGTGATGGTTTTTTTAAGTGTTAGTGTTGTTTAATGATTTCTAATGTTTCCCAATAAGCGTTAGATACACCAAACAAATATTGGTATTTCTTGTCTCATGGGGTGGTCTTGCATGTGCGTTGAATGCTAGGTTTATTTACTTATTTGTCTATTTTGTTTGTTTAGTTTACATGTTTTACATTTTAAGTTACTTATTTAAGGTTCTAGCTTTTTGCAGGGGACTTAAGCCCTTTCTTTTGGTGGTGGAACTCATGGGTGTGTTGTCATGGTTTGGCCCCTTGGAGCCCAACGCACCTCGTCATGACATGAAGATCGGGTCACAAGGTTTATGGTTTCACCCGGGGTCTAGTGAATTTCTATCATTTATCCTGCAGGGTTTTAGCGTGGTCATCTTGTCTCATTTAAGTGAACTGTTGGCTCATAGCGTTGTAAGACCATACTGCCTGGCTCATCCCATGACATATTGGCCTTCATCGTTGATGTGCACGAGGGATTATTTAAAGTTGATGGCGGTCCCGCTAAAGGTCCCTGATCTACCGGTCCTCTGACTCATGTTTGGGAGTTACCATCTTGTAACCACTACAACAGTAGTAACACCCTCTTCCTAACTTTCCGTGTACATACATTATTCTAGAATCCACCTGGAACAGTGTACAGGGTAGAAAAGTAAGCACTTTTTTTTATTTATTTTTATTTTGTTTGCTTCGGTGTTATACCATTGTTTATGTTTGATTATCTTTTTCTCGGCAAGCCCAATTTTGATGAGCATGGAATGCGCAGGAATGATGATGGACTTGACTTAACACATACATCCTTGGAAGCTTTCATGATGGGCCCCACTCTTCATGGTGTCGTGTTGGCTCAAACCAAGGATGCTATTGTCCATTATCATAAGTAGTTTTCCAGGGCCTTTGAATGTTGTTAAGCTCGTGGGTGGCTACATGAAGATTGGTCTCGTAAGATGACGCTCTTCCGGTACTACTGCCTCAAAACCACTAACATTGAAGAGCTTAAAGTATTGGACTTCTACCAAGATGATCCGATCAGTTCATCAGTGCTACCTTTAACTTTATCCAAGGGAGTTTCATTGCCTCAATTGACAAAATATAACGGGAAAGAAGACCCCAATGCCCACTTAGTAACATTCAGATTAGAATGTCTGTTGCTTCAATCTTGGCCCCACACAATCCTACACGTGTTCGCTATGTATTTAACTGGAAGAGCCTTATACTGGTATAGAGCCTTACCCCATAACTCTATATCATCTCTGGAGGATCTGTTACACCAGTTTGTTACTAGGTTTAAGTACAACCTAAAGCCCGAAGCAACCTTAAACAGTCTGATCTAGTGAAGCAAGCACCACTAGAACCTGTGCAAAAGTTCATTCAGAGATAGAGTACTGCAGTTAATGAACTTCACGAGCCAATCCCAGAAACATACCTTCTTACGATTCTTAAAGGAGCTGTGAATGACTTCGTTAAGTCAAAGCTCTATTATCTAAACGCTCACACTCTGAGTCAAGCTTTTGTATAGATAAAGAATATAGAGGAGGTAGCCCAAAATAGTCATGACCCCGCTTATTCAGCCTTTAAAAATCAACAGACGAAGAAAGAGAAAGAAAAGGCTAAAGCAACAGTAGCAGTAGTGGTAGGGACGTCTCAACTCAATAACGCGGGAGAAAAAGGAAAACAACCTACTGCTCCCGTTAACTATGAGAGAACCGCTCTCGCACCCACACTCGAACCATCCTTCATGCAAACTACTAACGCGGGTCACGCCAATACATTTGAGAGAAAAGCACCTGCTCAATATAAACCATTGCTAATGAAGCCTTCGCAATTATTAGATCAACTTTTAAAACCTGGGGCCATCAAACATAAGCAGTTGTCTCCTGCGATAGCCCAGAAACATGACTGATACTATGAATTAGTCAAAAACCCAAGCTTGGCAACACCGAATGAGCCTCTAGTTCTGAGAGGCTTTAGGCTAGATAGATTTTGCGAATACCATCAATGAAACGGGCATGGAATCGATTATTGTTTCACCCTGAAACAAGACATACAACGTATGATTGATAGGGGTGAAATAACCTTCGATGAAGCCAACCTTGTAAAACCGCAAAATCAATCTATGGGCATGTATAAGGATCCCCTTAACACCAAGGAGGATCCTTATGTGATCAATACAATACATGTCGGCAACGAACAAGATATACCCAGAAAACCCTTTATGATTCGTGTTCCTATGGCGTCAACACCATCTCCCCAACCCTCATTGCCAACACATACATCCTCCACACCTCAAAAACCGTTCGTCATCCGGGTACCTCCCGCAACAGCAACAACAGACGTACCCCCACAAACCAAACCCTCTCCCTTTGTGATCCGGGTGCTGCCTACTAGTGCAACTGCAGACGTACAACCCTAAACTGGACCAACTCCATTTTCCATCAGGATGCCTAAGCAACCGAATGTTCAAACTCCGATAGCTCAAACGCCAACTCGTCCCACTCCATTCATAATCCGGATGCCTAAACACCCTGATGCTCAACCACCAATAGTTCCTTCGAAAACCTGCCCTATTCAATTTGTCATTCGGATCCTGAAGCAACCAAACATTCAAACCCCAATGGTTCCCCCGCGCCCTCCACGAGAACGCCTTGCAGACAGGTTGACCAAGGAACATTTGGAAATAGAACATCAAGGTCATGAGTTGGGACCCCCAAAACCCACTCCATTAAGTGCTATACCCATGGCTCCGACAACTGATAAGCCAAGCACAAGTAACCAAGCTGAAAAATCAAGGATGCCCAAGGAGCCAAACCCAATGGTTTCAGTTGACCATGCAACAACCCTTCCTCAAGAAATGCAACTTTTGGGTACAATGGACCAAGTCTCAACCAACAAGGACATACCAAATAGCAAAGACTTGGCTAGTGCCCTAACCCAGGTTACATAGGCCCTCAAACAAAAGAACACTTCACTAAGCCTGTATGACCTAATGATGACTTCTCAAGTACACTGCAAAGCCCTAGTACGTATGTTAACATTAATCCCTATCAGCAAAGAATTACTCGCAACTGAACATTCCATTCTTGCAGTAATGTTTCCACATCAAGGGTTAATGTCCACATCACTAGGCTTCCATGCGGATAACATCAAAACATATGGAAAAATAGGAGAAGTCACCATCGCACCTATGTTTATAACCATACAAGTCAACCAGTTTAAAATACATAGGGTGCATGTTGATGATGGGGCAGCCACAAATGTGGTACCATTCCCCGTCATCGAACAATTGGGGCTCACACAGTAGATAAAGCCAACATCCACGACATTCCTAAAATCATTTAGCATATCACAGGTCATAGTAAAAGGAACACTCACTTTGGACTTCATAGCAGGGGACCAATTCCCCACATCGACCGAGTTTGTAGTCATAGATGAGATGCCAGGATTTAACTTGATTTTGGGATGACCTTGGTTAGCCCAATTAAAAGCGGTATCCTCACCCATCCATCAAGAGATTCACTTACCATATGAAGGTGGTGAAATCATTATACACAGTGACAAGGCTACATCCAACATCTCTTCACACATAGGCACAAACCAAGGCTTAGAGGTTGAATTCGATGAATCTAAACAAGATGACACTACCCCTAAGCTTAAAAAAGATGACACCACCGATGAGCCTATGCTAGACAATGCACTAGATAAGACCCAAAGTGATGACTAGCCTCCAAACCCTAACCCCCCAGAAGACATGGAAACATTACAAAACATGGAAACTTCAGAATATGCTGACATAGAGAGGATTCAACCAGACGTCCCATGGTCAAAATTACCATTTGACATAACTAGTGAAGGAGACGCTAAATATACGATCACACTGACATGCCCTACTCCTAATCTAAAGCTTCGAAAAGTAAAGAAGCTACTCAACCGTTGATACTATTTACCATACGTCTAAAATGACGTTAAAATATCATACGTCTGCAATGACGTTAAACTAGCCATGGTCAGAAACGACCGGTCATCCTAAATTCACTAAAACAGCTACAGTCTCCTCCACCACTTTGACAAAGATGTGATAGTCCACCATGACTTTAAACTGATGCCCATGGCCTGAAATGGCCTTAAACTATAGCACAACACATTGTCAGTTAACCGAAACTCTGCTACATCATTATCATTTACATTTCACAAGTTACAAGTTTCATTGATTTTATTTTTACCAAACATGGCTCCAGTTTCCAATTATGTTCACAAATAAAAAAAGAGGGAAAAGAGAGAAAACAACATTTATGCAATATGAAGCTATAGCATATTACATCATGATCATGTTACATCTGTCTTCACACATTCCAAAAAAAGCAAAACAACAATCCGAAAACTAAAAAAAATGACAAGACTAACAAGCCAAATCAGGAACTAGCATTAGGAGGGGGCTGGTCCCCAAAGTCCTTTGCATCATCAACTCCCGTCCCACTAGGGCCAGCCTCATCATCACCACATCCCTATCACAAAAAGACAACAAAACAATAAAATAATTAAGCACACATAAATAGATTAAAAGAACAAGAAAAAAAACACTAAGGAAAATGACAATGACTAAAGGCAATAAAATGATATTAGACTAAAAAACTCACAGGTAGGAAAGTCCTGAGAATAGCCTCCAGGTGTCATAAAATCTCCTCTTCGAACATGCATGGGCAGTCTTTCTCCAGTTTGAGGTTGATGTTGGCCAAGATTTTTCCTTTGTCCACTGAAGACTAAGAAGGATGCTCAAGGGAAAACATGCTTGTTGAAGTTTCACCAGAGGCGGTGGTAATGAACCTCTCCAGAGACCCTTCCACCTTTGTACACTTAACAAACTTCTCATAGGAAGAGTGCAAGCCTAAACCCTCCACAAACATCTCTAACCAAAAACATTCAATTGATTCCTCCTTTAACCACTTTTTGTATTGGTGCTTGTGGTCTTTCTGATCCTAGCCCCATTTACGTACCTTGGATGCAAAGGACTTCTAGTCATGGCGCTTCCTATTCAACAAATCCATCTGGGCCCACTGTTTGGCCAGATCCTGAATCACCTGCACTTTGCTATTCAAGCTTGTCTAATAACATGCATAGGTGATCTCGGATGTCCGCCAGGTATTATCACCGGCCAATCTAGCAGAGGCGAAATCATAATGGGCCTACACGTCATTCCTTTCCTCCGTTACTTTTGCCAAATTTCCTTTCAATGACTGAATTTCAAGCCATAACTGTTCAATTGTGTGCCTGCAGTTCCAGAGAGACTTGGCATTTGGAACAACAGAACCCGAAACTGCATCATGATTACTTCTTAGAATCTGCTCAACCTCTTTGGGCAATTCCGAAAGACCATCAATATGGGTAGCCTCGGAAGGACTCCATTGGAGTTTCACTCCTAGCAAGTACAAACATTACATGTATGAGTCAACAAGAAAACTCCAATAGATGCATAAATACAATGAACCCAGGTGCTTAGTATAAAAGTACACACCTAATTCAGGATGAGCCTCTTGCAGACGAGCAACAACATCATTGACAATGCTAGTAACAAAGTCCACCTTATTGGGCATCTCATGCCATGGCCTCAATGGATCGGTGGATGATGAATATGTACGGGAAGGCACCTCATGTGGGGTCTCTAACTCTGACCCATTTGCCTGAGATACATGTGCTTCAGGTGCTTCAGCATCCATGTCTGATGTTAAGAAGAGCCATGATAATCAAAATAATATACAAAACTAAAAAGTACGGAATGCCAATCAAGCTGACAAGACTTACCAAGAGGCCCCTTGCTGGTCAGCTCAGGCGGTTCACCAAGGTGTAGAGACCCATCAAAGAAACCATCAAAGACACCTTTCTCCTCGCTCGAATGTCTAAGAGCATCTAGAGCCTTAGCAAGTGTCACATCCATGGAGTTCGTTGCACCCTCCTACCGTAAGGTGGGAGTGGCCTTAACTGCTTCTGTTCTAGTTTCCTCCTCTTCATCACACCCAATGATAACTATTTCAGGTTTACCCATCAAAGCTAATTCTTCCCTTTCCCTCTCAGGGGTATACTCTATTAACACCAACAAATAGAAAGTTAGCATGACATAATAGATATGCATATTTAAGTAAGCAAATAAATTCAAAAGGCAAAAAAAAACACTTAAAGCAAAAAAAGAACAAAAAAAAGGGGAAGAAACTTACCTACTCCCAGCAAGGTGAATCAAATCTCTTTTGTCCTTGGAGGTCTCGCCTCCGTGGAAGGTGCTTTCAAACACTTGGCTCTTTTCACTTTAGCCTTGGCTTTCCCAATGGTCTCTTGGATCAAGCACTCGGCTCTCTTAACAACTATGTCTAGTATGGATGGTTCCAACCCCAAGCTATCATGCGAGTGATGGGAACAACTAGTTGCACCTCCTGTGGTAATGGAGACCGATTCATCAATACCTTCGGGTGGATCTTGGGATCTAGTGTTGTCAAATAAATGATGGATCCAGGGGCGAGACAACTGAGAGTGATCCCTTAACACATAATGATCATCTCCATAGACCACTAAGAACTCGGAAAACCTACGGAGATAGCCTGCAAAAAATGCAAAAGTGAAGTGGAACTGTGTATTCATGTTAGAGCGTAATCTGATGATCTTCCCACGGAAGCAAAAAATTAGAAACTGTGCCCAATTATAACGCATACCAGTCTCTAGGATCGAGCACATGATATGTGCAAGCTCTACCCCAAGAGCTCTCATTTGAGAAAGAGACTTGGGAAATGCACGAGCTCTAAACAATGGGTACAAAAAATTCACTTCCGTCACTTTAGTGTCCACTTGCATAGGGAAGCCCTTGGAACCCCGTGGCACACCCATCCATTCCTCAAGGTCCTTAATCATGCGACCTTCCCTATTCGTCCTGTCCACTACCACTTCGACACCATCTGCCAGTACCCCAAAGAGATCTGAAAAGAATTCGATAGTCAGATGGAATGCAACCTTAACCCCCCAGACCTGCGTGCTAAAATAAGTAACATCATCATTGAAAGAGTCAACGATGGCAATCATCTTAGTCACAGGAACGATAGGAGTCAAGGCACTGAACAGATCCATCAGACCAACATCGGTAAGGTAAGTGATGATGTGTTGAGGTGCCTTTCTATGCAACCACCATTGCGAATCCTCCGTCTCCCCATACTTCATGAAAAGGGTACCCTCAGTACGCCCAGACACGATGGTGACCCCACCAGGAGTAGTATCCGCTGTAAAAACATGTTACACAAAAGATCAATATCATGATAAACATTGGGGTAGCAAAGATAAAAACAAAGCTTAGAACACAATCACTTACCACTAGTAAATGGATCAGGCATACTTTGCACTGAATCAACCACTTGAGCGAAAGTGGGTCCATTGCGAGACCAATCTTCATATACCCACCCATGAGCTTTACAATGTTCAAAGGCCCTGGAAAACCGCTTATGATAATGGACAATAGCACCCTTGGTTTGAGCCAACACGGCACCATGAAGAGCGAGGCCCACCATGAAACCTTCCAAGGCTATACACGTTAAGTCAACTCCATCATCATTCGTGCACATTCCGTGCTCGTCAAAATTGGGCCTGCCAAGAAAAAGATAATCAAACATAAACAATGGTATAACACCGAAGCAAAAAAAATAAAGATAAATAAACAAAAGCGCTTACCTTTCTACCTTGTACACTGTTTCAGGTGGGTTCTGGAATAATGTATGTACACAGAAAGCTACGAAAAGGGTGTTACTGTTGTTGTAGTGGTTACAAGATGATAACTCCCAAACACGAGTCAGAGGACGGCTAGATCAAGGACCTGTGGCGAGACCGCCATCAACTTTAAATAATCCCTTGTCCACATAAACAATGAAGGCCAATATGTCATGGGATGAGCCAGGCAGTATGATCTCAACAACGCTATGAGCCAACAGGTCACTTAAATGAGACCAAATGACCACGCTAAAACCCTGCAGGATAAATGATAGAAATTCACTAGAGCCTAGGCGAAACCATAAACCTTGTGACCTGATCTTCATGTCATGATGAGGTGCGTTGGGCTCCAAGGGGCCAGACCATGACAACAAACCCATGATTTCCACCACCAAAAGAAAGGGCTTAAGTCCCCTGCACAAAGCCAAAACCTTAAATAAGTAACTTAAAACGTAAAACATGTAAACTAAACAAACAAAATAGACAAATAAGTAAATAAACCTAGCATTCAATGCACACACAAGACCACCCCATGAGACAAGAAATACCGATATTCATTTGGTGTATCTAATGCTTATTGCGGAACATTGGAGATCATTAAACAACATTAACACTTAAAAACAACCATCACGAAAACTATGTAAGTCATTTAGTCCTCAGAGTCACATCACATCAGTAAGTAAAAGCATCGAGTAAGAAGAATCACGAAGTTCAAGTTATCTCGAAAAAAAATTCATTAACCTCAGCAGCTAGCGCAGGCACGTGAGGACTACTCACGCCGCAACAACAAACTGCTCATGCCGCAAAAACATTTACTCACACTGCTAAGCAAAAGGTTTCTGGTTACTCACACTTAGTAACGCTCACGGTTTTTTTACGTGGTAGCAAGGACATTTACTCACGCTACCCTTGTCCACAGTCAATTCACTGATGCTAACAATTAAATACAGTAACCCATAATGAAAAAGAGGGAAAACATTGAGTAATCACACTGTAAATTAGCAATACACAAGCTTACACTGCGATAGGAACCGATCATTCACGTCCTGGTTTGGGGGCCAGTAACTAGAGCTGGAGATAAATAGCCAGTAACTAACGCTAAAGATAAACAGCCCTGCAATTAACACTGGAGATAAATAGCTAGTAACTAATGCTAGAGATAAACAGCCCTGCAACAAACGCTGGAGATAAAATAAATAGCCCTGCGACTAACACTGGAGATACAGCCCTGCGATTTATGTCACAAAAAATAGTGACTCAAGACCCTGGTTCTCCCAACCAAAATGCAGCCAAGAAAAATATACCCAAAACATGGGAATCCTTGCAACTGATGCTACCTATGGGCATGCCCCACTTTACTCACGCTAGTTCAAAACCAGTAACAGGAATAAAAATAAAATAGTAGCCCCAAATCCAGAATCGAAACCACAGACCCACCAAAATGCACCAAAGATGCACCAAAACATGATTGTTTTAGGACCACTCACGTTGGAGAGTAGCTTACGCTACTCACACCACAAAAATTGCAATTTCCTTGGGCGCTCACACCCAGGCAAAAATTTTCCAAAATTCACGGTTTCCCTAGGATATTCGCGCACAGGCAAAATAACAATAATAATAATAAATCGACAAAAATCAATTTTTCTGGGGCGTTCACGCCCAGGCAAAGATCAACTTTTTCCAGAACGTCAACGACCAAGCATGGCAGAAATCACTTTTCCCTGGGCACTCACGCCCTCTCAACCCTATACCCATGCCCATACCCTGGGTTGCTCACACTGGGCATGCCCTAGGCTACTCACGCTGATTTATCGTCACGCAGAAATAAGATTGCAGGGACATGCTCTGGCCACCACACTCGCGTCCCTGCAACACATGCCAAGGCCCATACGTGCCTCGCAATACAACTCACGCTGAGGTGTGCCCTAAATAACTCATGCTGAGGTGCACCCTTATTAGTCATACTAGGCATTCCCCCTTCCCTCATGCTGAGACATGCCCTGATTTGCTCACGCTGCGGCATGCCATGGGTTGCCACAATGAGCAGGCCCTAGGTCTGATCCTTTCACTTAGGTCATCACACAACAACCACAAAAATGACGAAATGCAAAACCCCAGCAACGTCCCTGATCCCCGAAATACACACGAGAAAAACACAATAAAAACCCCAGAATCCAGCAAAAATAGCAACCGTAATGGCTCACGCTGTGCTTACTCTACAATAGAATGACATGGAACAAAAATGTACTTGTGTACAGTCATTGTCCATGATGAAATTGTGGGTTGGGGAAGGCATTGAAGTAGTTGTTTGCTCTCCTCTGCGAACAATAAGCTAGCTTGATTCTTCCCCTTGCATTGGCTTGTTTCTGCCTTCCCCTTCATCGTCGTTACTCATGCTCACGCTACTCTGTACCGTGGTAACTCATGCCCTGCCAACACTTCTTGTGGCTCACGCTCCATGCCTCGCCTTGTTGCTCACGGTATGCTTTGCACCTAGTAGGTCACGTTGCCAATCCCTCTACCTCACGCTACCTGCATTTCTTATTGTTAACGCTGCATCATTGTTCAATAGCTCATGCTATGCACTGGTCCTCTAACTCACACTATGTCCAAGTTACTCATGCTCACGGTACATTTGGGGCCATTTTACCCCACTTTGCTATTACGTGGCGCCCTTCCCTTTCTTCTCTTATTCATTTTCACTTTATTTTTGTAGCTACTTCTCTTCATTTCTCTCATACATATTTACCGAGTTTTGCAAAGTAGCCTATACATTTAAAAAAAATACATCCATAGAAAAAATCCAACAATCACAAACAAAAATCATAATACTACTTGGAACATGACTAGTAAATGGCCCGGCATGGCCTTAAATTGCCACACGTAGCCCGGTAAGGCCTAATACTGCCATGCGTTCATGTATGATAATAAACTACTCATTGCAATACCTTAGTTACATTTAGATGTAAAATTTATTACATACGAATGGCAACTAAACCTTCACTCACATTGCCCCGTGTTCAAATTGGCAGGAGCGACCACATGGATAACAAGAACCTCCTGACAACGCTGTCCATCAACGGAACACATGGGGCCATTCAACGAGAAGTCAATCTAGAATCCATTTATCTAGACTCATCATCAACTTATGATAATTTCGTGGCATCAACACAAGAGACACTTGATTGATTTAAGAGAATGCCAAAAACTCTGGACTTAGAGGCCGATAACATCACCGAAGATCCCCTCATTGAAGTCCCCATAACTATGTTCGATGGCAAAGTTAAAATATTAAAACTGAGTACTCTATTAAATCCACAACTGGCCAGTAACATAGCTCAAGTGCTGAAAGACAACATGAAAGCATTCGCTTGGTCCTATACTGATATGTCAGGACTAAACCCTAGAATAGTCCAACATAACATCATCCTTGATCCAAAACTTAGACCAGTGAAACAAAAAGCACGAAAGGTTAAACTTGAGGTAGCACTAGTAGTTCGTAATGAAATCACGAAACTTTAAAAAGCTAATTTCATCCAAGTTGTTGACTACACCGATTGGGTGTCCAACATAGTCATACTCCCAAAGAAGAATGGGAGCATTTGCCTATGTATTGACTTTCATGACCTCAACATTGCAACCATAAAAGATGACTTCCCCCTACCTGGTATCGATCAACTTGTTGATTCAACTGTTGGGCATGCATTGTTGTCGTTTATGGATGGATTCTCAAGATACAACCAGATTAGGATCAACCCAAAACATCAACTCAGGACAACCTTCATGACACCATGGGGCACATTCTGTTATACAATGATGTCATTCAGTCTAAAAAATGCCGGTGCTACATATCAGTGAGCAATGACTTACATCTTTAGTGATTATATGCTTGATTCACTCAATGATTATGTAGACGACATCGCAGTTAAGTCAAAAACAACTGAGCAGCACGTCAATGATTTAGACTTGGTACTTAAATGTTGTCTCAAGTATGAGCTTAGACTTAACCCAGAGAAATGTGTTTTTGGGATCAAAACAGGCAAAATTCTTGGATTCATAGTATCTGAAACAAGGATACGAGTAGATCTTTATAAGGTTAAGGTAATAACAAATTTGAAACCACCTAGCAACCTTACTAAACTACGCAGTCTACGAGGTAGATTACAATTTATTAGGCACTTCATTGAAAAGCTGACAAACAGGTTGAAGCCCATGCAACATTTATTGTGCAAAAATGTCCATTTTCAATGGACTCAACAGTGCCAAGAAGCCTTTGAGAACATCAAAACGGCATTAGCTCAACTACTGATAGTTTATCCCCCACAGAACAAAAAGCCCTTCTACATTTACCTTGCGACATCGAATTCATCTATCGCGTCTATGCTTTGTCAGAAACGAGAATATGGAACCGAAATCCCTATCTACTACCTAAGCCATGCCTTAGTGGCCCACGAACAAAGATACAATGATGTCAAGAGTTCATGTCTAGCCCTTATCTTTTCCTTGAAGAAGTGGCGACATTATCTCTTCCATAACCAATTCAACATTATTTGTAAAGACAATGTGCTTAGAGCTATCACCAATAACATTTACGAATCAAGCAAGATAGCTAGATAGAAGGCAATGATTGCTGAGTTTGACCTGCACTACATAGCTCAATCTTCCACAAAGGGTCAAGAAATAGTCAATCCAATGACCATCTCACTGACAAAAGACCAAGCAACGATCAACCCTGAGTTCCCTGATGAGAACATGAACACCATAGACACGGTGCCCGACAACAACGATGCAATCTTATACTTTGATGGAGCATCGACCTCCTGAGGAGGAAGTGCTGTAGCCATCATAACCTATCCCTCTAGAGAAATTTGACCCTCTACCTATCGACTAAACTTCCCTTGCACCAACAATGTGGTAGAGTACGAAGGTCTTCTTAGAGGTCTTATGGTAGCACTAGCTTCAGGAATCACATGGCTTGTAATTCAAGGTGACTCAAAGCTGGTAATCAATCAAGTCATGGATGTTTTCGCATGCAAAGATTTGCATTTACAACCGTACTGTGACTTAACTAAACACCTACTGAAATAGTTAACAAAAATAGATGTGCAACATGTTCCTAGAAATGAAAATACCATCGCAGATGCACTTGCAACACTAGCCTTAAAAGTGACACCAGGCATGTTTCATGCGTTGCCTAATTCCATAACGAATTGCACCAAACCTGTAACTGACACTCCCGATGACATACCTATGGCATTAGTTAGTACAACACATGCAGTGGAATGGTATGATGACATAAAAGAGTACGTTCTACATGGTGAACCACCACAACATCTAACGAATGCTCAAAAGGACGTGGTGCGAAAACATTCTCAACAATATGCGTTGATAGGAGACACGTTATGTCGTAGATTCTATGAGGGCATTTTGTTAGTGTGCGTTAGTAGCATTGACGATCACACCATCATGGAGAAAGTTCATGAAGGACTTTGCGGAGGACATATAGCGCCCAAGACAATGGCAACGAAAATCATACGCTTAGGATATTATTGGCCACACATGGAGTACAATTGTTTCTCCAAGGTCAAAACGTGCAACATCTATCAAAAACATGGTAATTTGATACATGTGCCACCGAATGAGTTGCATACAACACAAATCACATAGCCTTTCCAAAAATGGTGGTTAGACATCATTGGACCGATAACTCCCCCATCTTCGACAGGATATAGCTTCATCATCACCGCAATTGAATACTTCACAAAATGGGTAGAAGTTATCCCCCTTAGAAAAACCACATCCACACAAGTGTGCAATTTTATACTCGAAAATATTATAACCTATTTTGACGTCCCAATGACCATAATCATTGATAACGGGCCACAATTTAGTAGTGCCGAAACCAAAAACTTCTGTAAGAGCCTAGGAATCAAACTCTCATTCTCATCACCATACTACCCACAAAGCAATGGTCAAGCAGAATCCATGAATAAAACCATCATCATGGTGCTCAAGAAAATGCTTCATCAGAGTAAACGAAAATGGCATGAATAGCTAGCTTACCCGCTATGGACATATTGAACGACCCATCGAACATTAATAGGTAAAACACCCTATAGCATTGTTTATGGATCAGAAGCTATTTTACCTTTAGAGTTGCAGGTACCCTCGTTGTGGATCACTCTTTCTGGACTCCTCGATGAAGGTCAAAATGATGAGTTGCGCATTGTTGACCTTGACGCAATGGAGGAGGAACATACATGCACGCTCGATCAAATCGAGTGGTACTAAAAACAATAACGATGGCAACATCGACATAACGTACACAAGTGCCCAATCAAAGAGGGTGACCTTGTCCTCAAGATAGTCCGTGAACACTCGAACAAATTCTCAGCCAACTGGGAAGGGCCTTACTTGGTCACTAAGGCATACGACAATGGGGCAATCAAACTCACCAACATGGATGAAAATGAGATCACCAACCCTACAAATCACATGTACCTGAAACCATTCTATGTCTGATGAACTTAAGGTACGTCTCGATCCTGGCATCATGACCTAAAACTGATACCACAGAACGTCCTGGAGCTATGACTTAAAACTAGCACCACAGAACGTCCTAGCATTATGACGGTAAACTAATACCATAGATTCGTTATCCTGTATGGCATTAAACTACCACATTTTTGTCTGCCAGAGTCTGTTAAGACTATAAACTAGCTTGCCTCCTCACAGTTTGCCACGACTATAAACTAGCATTGCACCGTCTGCTCTGACACTAAACTGGCAATGTCCAAACGGTTATGACATAAAGCTAATCCATGATAGTCTGCCAAGATTATAAACTGGCAACATCATCACTGGCCCATTGATCTGTCACTACAATCAACGACTTGTCTTCATCTAAATCCTGCAGCATGATTCACCACCTGGACTTTGATGACACTGATGTTGCTCATTTTGTTTGCCTGAATTTCAACATGGTGTCTCCATCCCATCGGCTATTTTCATGTTTAAAGTGTTTTAGACTAACTCACTTGTGGTTTTCTTGTCCTCTTGGAGTTGTGTTTGCAGGATGACACTCTTGAGGTGTTCGTACATGGATGTACTTCATCGTGACGACAAGGTATCACATTCTTCCTGATGCACGTAACTGGATTAATCAATCCGTTCATGAGTACATTCCCAACTCCTGATACATCCCCTATTTCCCCATCATTCTTCCCTTAGCCTATTCAATTATATCCCCTTGATACATTCTACTCACCTCAAAACTCTCCATACACTCTTGCACACTGTAGCCCTGTAAGCAGTTGCGATGCAAAACACAATATACAGTACATGATGAAAAATGCAAGTGCTCATACACAAGCGTAGCATTAAAAGTAAGATCCTCCAAAAAGACCAAAACAAAAAACCAAAAAAAATCAAAGAGAAAAATACATCATAAGGCCATTGGCTCTTCTCATACAAGCCCCAGGTGGGAAGGTAATTGTCTTGATAGAAAATACTCGTGTCTCAAACAATCATGATGCACCGCCTCATCACATGGCTTTGGCTGTTGACAACAGGTTCTCTTAAACATGATACAAGGGTCTTGTGCCTCCAAAGGACACACCTCCCATGCCTTGGTCCCAAGTCTACTAGATACTGGCTACCAACAAGGACCAACATGACTTGTTTAAAAGAGCATTCCTCCCACACAGTTGAACAAAACAATCCCTTGATCAATCCGTAACCCCACAGTTACAACCTCCTTCCCATGCATCTCAAAAGTTCAGTTCCCGATCCAATGTACTTCTGAACATGGTGCGATGACATCTGGCCAAGTGCCCGACGGACAGTGCTTGATGCCAAGTTGCTTGTGGTGTTTTGTACTTCTTTGTTGATGCCTCTCGGGTGGATTCCTCTAGGCGTCAACAAAGAGGGGCCAATGAAAACACCACAAAAATTTTGGCCAAGCACTTTTAGACAGGACTCAAGCCAAGTCATGCCACTGCCCAACATGAGTACAGCGTGACCAACTTTTGGAGCCCCAAGATCAGGTCCAAACAACCTCGATTTGAGCACACAGGCCCTCCATGAGCTTCACCGATGCCCCCTACAGCTCCCAACCTTCGAAACCTTGAAATTCAAGCTAGAATCACATGTTTTGAGCCACTTTTAGTTAGTCACGCTGAGGTCACGCTGCACAGTGTGACCAAACAACAACAGCTCAATTTGGGCACCTCCAGGCAGAATTTTGGCATGAATTCAATTCATGGGAGTTAGGCAGCAATTGTACATGTTCATAGCCTCCAGAAAATCAAAATTTGGACCTCAAAAATGGCATGTTCAGTTAGTCATGCTGAGGTCATGTTGTACAACGTGACCACAGTGTGAGCAACCAAAAACAGGGCACACCAAGCAGTTCCAGGCACATTTTTGACAGGAACTCAATCCCCAGGGGACAAGCAACAACTGTACTGACTCTCAAGCTTCAGAAAATCTAGATTTGGGCTTCAAATGTACCATTTTAACTTGGTCACGCTGAATTCACACTGCACAGCGTGACCACAGCGTGACCAAACAAAAGATGACCAAAATAGCATAAAATGAAGTCAAATTCAGCATCCAGGCAACCTTGGAGAGTAGGCAGCAGTTGAGCATCAACAAGCGAGCATCAGCATCCGAAAATTAGCTCAAAATAGGGCACAAACACTTGTCATGCTGAGGTCACATTGGGCAGTGTGACCAACCAAAAGTATGCCAAAACAGCCTTCAAATCAGCTCAAAATAGATGTGTAGAACCCTCTCAACCTCAGGCATGCAGATCCGCTCCAAAAACGGGTCTCACAAGTCAAAAATGGGCTCAAAATGCATCATAAACATTGGACACACTGGACACTGACACGCTGGGATGCTGATGCCAGGACACACTACAGATACACTAGAGCCAGATCCACACACGCTGGAGGCCTTGGTGAAGCAAAAATAGCACAGATTTGCAAATCCAGAGGCTAGACATCCAAATCCACTCCTGTACTTTAACATTCTTTGTACATCTTGCATTTTTCAACGTATCAAGCTCTTACATTGTGGATTACACATGCCAGCGTAAGAGATCTTGGTCACGCTGCACCCTGTACATTGTAAAATTTTGTGCATCCAGTCAAAACGTTCACTTGTCGCCCGATCGGTATTTCTCGCATCTGATAACCATTGATCTTTCACACAGATCCAAATCTCGCGCTCAAACCTGCATAAATACCCCAATCTCACACTAAACCAGGGTTGGCAATTTTGGGAGAAGGGAGATCTAGAGAGTTGGTGAATCTCATCATCATTATCTCGTACTATTGGGCATTACCCAGACTTGGTCACGCTGAGCACTCGGGGTAATTTTGGGCACGCTGCACACCTGCGACCAGGAACTTGCAATCCCCCACCATCCATATACCCTGCACATCAGGGTTAAACATCTGCCTTGCAACCCATCCGCAACTACGTTCTAACCGACGCACTTTCTATACTTTTTTGACACAAACAGTTCATTTTTTCCCACAATTGTTTGCGGTTTTCATTCTGTGCACATTCTATGCTGTTTTCACTTTATTCAAATAGTTTACGCTTGTTTACGTATGTTACGTTTAGTTTACAAAGTTGTTTACGTATAACCCAACGCATTGCAATTTGCGTACGTTAGGGAAAGTCCTTGTTTGATCCGCGTGTGGACCCTTCTAGGTACTCTACCTTCATTTATTTCCAGCTTGCCCTCGCACGAAGGTGGGGTCTTACTATTTCTTCCATAGGTCTCTCGGCGTCCATTTCATTCCAGCCTCACGCTGACAATTTCGGACAGTACAGTAAATTGGCACTAGAAGGAGGGCCTATTTTTTTTTTGCATCTGCTTCTTAGCATCCTAGATCCAGAGTCCACATGCTGTCTTGTTGCCAGCGTTCCCACACTGCCCTGTTCCCAGCATCCATTAAACCCTACTCTCTCAGTCCTGCACGCTTTTTCTAACTTTCCAAACACGTTGTTGTTTAAACCACAGCGTCCTGCACTCTATCCTCAAATCTTGACGCTGCCCCCAACGTCCTGCACTTCGTTCCAGCTTCAAACATTGTTCACAGCATCTCTCATCATTTTCTCCCTTCTCAGACTATGTTAATAGCGTCTAGCAACTCGATTTTTCCTTCTAGATGCTGCAGTCAGCGTCCACACACTGTCCCACAGGTCAGACGCTGCATTTTAAACTCACTTTCATTTTAGCATCAGTTTCCAGGCAACACACTTTACTTCAGCGTTCACACGTTGTTTTCCCTTTTCAAAGTTACATGTTGCATCAATTTAAGGTGGACACGTTCTAGCTTGTTTAGTATACACGCTGAAACGTTGTATTGTCATACGTTGCTCATATCATTTCATACATTGTCCATTCTTCAATACGCTACCTGTATTTGTCATACGCTGCATATTTCATACGCTACTCATAGTTTCTTGCCATACGCTGCATATTTCACACGCTGTTGACCATACACTGCAGACACTTAGCACGCATTTTCTCTCTCTTACGCTCTAATTCCTTCCATACCTTGTCTTCATAATCACTCATAATGGACCCCGCACAGACCAACGCTACCGCCTTACCTGTCTTCGACTTCAGTGCCAACGTCAAGAACCCCGTCACTACCGCTGAGGCCATACTTGCCCTTGGCGAGATGAACCATCAGGGGCCAACTCGTCGATCACTGAGACTACAAGGTAGAGACCCCATATTCACCATCCTAACGCCCGAACAATATAACATTATTTATGTTCAAATCCAAGCTAATCTACCCATCGATCACACGGAAATGGAAGCAAAACGACATTACGAACTCATCTATAAGGGAGGCCGTAACTTTATCCCTTTAGCATATGACGTAATTCCCCTCTCTGAATCCCACCATGAACTCATATACCAACTTCTCATGGCAAGGAACCAAACCTCACACCAACACGCCGTAGAACCTCAAAATGGAGATGAGGAAGATGATTTCGCAGCTCAATCTGAACATGAGGATTCATACCATACTCTCAGTCTGCATACTTACACGAATCCGTTATTCCACCCTTTCATAGGAGAAACCATGTCCCTTCACGCATTTAAAAGTACTCAAGCTCATGTATCTCAACAGGAAGCACCCACTCTCATTCCCACTCTCCCCATGACCAATACTCAATTCAATGCACCCATCTCCGTTTTTCCTCCAATCACCACGTTATCCCCTCTCCTACAAGTATAACCCCAACAACTCCTCTCTCAAACTAATGTAGGAGTGACCTTCCCACCCTAATTAATTGGGATGCCATCTGTGATACCCGCTTCTACATCTACTCACTGTATACCACGAGTGCAAATCCAAGGAACACCCATCACTACTTCAACTCAACAGGTTCAAGGTGTTTCTTCACAACTTGTAACCGGGCAATGGACCACGTCTAGCATGCAACAGTATCAACCCCCTCATTACAACATACCACCTGCTATAATTCCATCCATGAACATCACCCAAGTACAACCATCAACAACACAACAGTCATCATTCCTACCAACCGTACAGCAGTCTAACTTGTATAGTACTCAAATTAACCAACCTAATGCTCCACTGAGTGCCCAAGAATGGGCAGAAGCCAAAAAGATGATGCAAGTGCTCACTGACGAGATAAAGCGCCTCAAAACCACTAACACTAAAGAGCTTAAAGTATTGGACTTCTACCAAGATGATTCAATCAGTTCGTCAGTGCCGCCTTTAACTTTACCCAAGGGAGTTTCATTGCCTCAATTGACAAAATATAACGGGGAAGAAGACCCCAACACCCACTTAGTAACATTCAGATTAGAATGTCTGCTGCTTCAAGCTTGGCCCCATGTAATCCTATGCGTGTTCGCTATGTCTTTAACCGGAAGAGCCTTAGACTCGTACAGAGCCTTACCCCGTAACTCTATATCCTCTCTCGAGGATCTGTTACACCAGTTTGTTACCAGGTTTAAGTGCAACCTGAAGCCGGAAGAAACCTTAGACAGTCTGATCCAGGTGAAGCAAGCACCACTAGAACCTGTGCAAAAGTTCATTCAAAGATGGAGTGCTGCACTTAATGAACTTCACAAGCCAATCCCAGAAACATACCTTCTTACGATTCTTAAAGGAGTTGTGAATGCCTTCGTTAAGTCAAAGCTCTATTATCTAAATGCTCGCACTCTGAGTCAAGCTTTTGAACAAATAAAGAATATAGAGGAGGCAGCCCAAAATAGTCATGACCCCACTTATTTAGCCTTTAAAAATCAACACACGAAGAAAGAGAAAGAAAATGCTAAAGCAACAGTAGCAGCAATGGCGGGGACGACTCAACTCAATAACACGGGATAAAAAGGGAAACAACCTACCGCTCCCGTTAACTATGAGAGAACCGCTCCCACACCCATACCCAAACCATCCTTCACGCAAACTATTAACGTGGGTCACACCAATACATTTGAGAGAAAAGAACCTGCTCAATATACACCATTGCCAATGAAGCCTTCACAATTATTAGATCAACTTTTAAAGGCTAGGGCCATCAAACATAAGCAGTTGTCTCCTGCGGCAGCCCAGAAACATGACCGATACTATGAATTGGTCAAAAACCCAAGCTTGGCAACACTGAATGAGCCTCCAGTTCCAAGAGGCTTTAGGCTAGATAGATTTTGCGAATACCATCAACGAAACGAGCATGGAATCGATTATTGTTTCACCCTGAAACAAGACATACAACGTATGATTGATAGGGGTGAAATAACCTTCGATGAAGCCAACCCTGTAAAACCGCAAAATCAATCTTTGGGCATGTATAAGGATCCCCTTAACACCAAGGAGGCTCCTTATGTGATCAATACAATACATATCAGCAACGAACAAGAAATACCCAGAAAACCCTTTGTGATTCATGTTCCTACGACGTCAACACCATCTCCCCAACCCTCGTTTCCAGCACATACATCCTCCACACCTCAAAAATCGTTCGTCATCCAAGTGCCTCCCACGGCGGCAACAATAGACGTACCCCCACAAACCAAACCCGCTCCCTTTGTGATCCGGATGCCGCTTGCTGTTGCAACTGCAAACGTACAACCCCAAACTGGACCAACTCCATTTGCCATCAGGATGCCTAAGCAACCGGATGTTCAAACTCCGACAGCTCAAATGCCAACTCGTCCTGCTCCATTCGTAATTCGAGTGCCTAAACACCCTGATGCTCAACCGCCAACAGTTCCACCGCAAACCCGACCCATTCCATTTGTCATCCGGGTCCTGAAGCACCCTGATATTCAGACCCCAACAGCTCCCCCGCGACCTCCACGAGAACACCTCGCAGACAGGTTGACTAGGGAATGCTTGGAAAGAGAACATCAAGGTCATGAGTTAGGGTCCCTAAAACCCACTCCATTAAATGTTGTACCCATGGCTCCGACAATTCATAAGCCAAGCACAAGTAACCAAGCTGAAGAATTAGGAATGCTTGAGGAGCCAAACCCAACAGTTACAGTTGGCCACGCAACAACCCTTCCTCAAGAAATACAACTGTTGGGTCCAATGGACCAAGTCTCAACCAACAAGAACATACCAAATAGCAAAGACTTGGCCAATGCCCTAACCTAGGTTACACAGGCCCTCAAACAAAAGAACACTTCACTAAGCCTGTATGACTTAATGATTCCCAAGTACACCGCGAAGCTCTAGTACGTATGTTAACATCAATCCCTGTCAGCGAAGACTTACCTGCAACTGAACCATCCATTCATGCAGTAATGTTTCCACATCAAGGATTAAGGTCCACATCACTAGCTTCCATGCGAATAACATTAAAACAGATGAAAAAACAGGAGGAGAAGTCACCACTGCACCTATGTTCATAACTATACAAGTCAACTGATTTAAAATACATAGGGTGCATGTTGATGACGGGGCAGCCACAAATGTGGTACCATTCCCCATCATCGAACAATTAGGGCTCACAGAGCAGATAAAACCAACATCCACGACATTCCTGAAATCATTCAGCGGATCACATGTCATAGTAAAAGGAACACTCACTTTGAACTTCATAACAGGGGACCAATTCCCCACATCGATCGAGTTTGTTGTCGTAGATGAGATGCCAGGATTTAACTTGATTTTGGGACAACCTTGGTTAGCCTAATTAAAAGCGGTATCCTCACCCATCCATCAAGAGATTCACTTACCTTACGAAGGTGGTGAAATCATTATACACAATGACGCAACTACATCCAACATCTCTTCACACGTAGGCACAAACCAAGGCTCAGAGGTTGAATTCAATGAATATAAACAAGACGACACTACCCCCAAGCTTAAACAAGACGACACCACCAATGAGCCTAAGCAAGACAATGCACCAAATAAGATCCAAAGTGATGATCAACCTTCAAACCGTGATCCCCCAGAAGACATGGAAACATTACAAAACATGGAAACTTCAGAATATGCTGACATAAGGGCCCTTCCCCCAGACGTCCCATGGTCAGAATTACCATTTGACATAACTAGCAAAGGAGACGCTAAATATACGATCACACCGACATGCCCTACTCCTAATCTTAAGCTTCGAAAAGTAAAGAAGCTACTCAACCGTTGATACTATTTACCATACGTCCGAAATGATGTTAAACTACCATACGTCCGCAACGACGTTAAACTAGCCACGGTCAGAAACGACCGATTATCCTAAATTCACTAAAACAGCTACAGTCTCCTCCACCACTTTGACAAAGATGCGATAGTCCACCATGACTTTAAACTGATGCCAATGGCCTGAAATGGCCTTAAACTAGAGCACAGCATATTGTCAGTTCACCGAAACTCTGCTACGTCATTATCATTTACATTTCGCAAGTTACAAGTTTCATTGATTTTATTTTTACCAAACATCGCTCCAGTTTCCAATTACATTCACAAATAAAAAAAAAAGAGGGAAAAGAGAGAAAACAACATTTATGCAATATGAAGCTATAGCATATTACATCATGATCATGTTACATCTATCTTCACACATTCCAAAAAAAAAAACTAAACAATCCGAAAACTAAAAACAAAATGATAAGACTAACAAGCCAAATCAGGCACTAGCATTAGGAGAGGGATGGTCCCCAAAGTCCTCTGCATCATCAACTCCTGTCCCACTGGGGCCAGCCTCATCATCACCACATCCCTATCACAAAAAGACAACAAAACAATAAAATAATTAAGCACACATAAACAAATTAAAAGAACAAAAAAAAACACTAAGGAAAATGACGATGACTAAAGGCAATAAAACGATATTAGACTAAAACACTCATAGGTAGGGAAGTCCGAAGATTAGCCTCCACGCGCTGTAAAATCTCCTCTTCGGACACGCATGCCTAGTCTTTCTCAAGTTCGAGGTCGATGTTGACCAAGATTTTTCCTTTGTGCATTGAAGACCAGGAAGGACGCTCAAGGGAAAACATGCTTGTTGAAGTTTCACCAGAGGCGGTGGTAATGGACCTCTCAGGAGACCCTTCCGCCTCTGTACACTCAACAAACTTCTCATAGGAAGAGCGCAAGCCTAACCCCTCCACGAACATCTCCAACCGGCAACGTTCAACTAATTCCTCCTTTAACCACTTTTGTATTGGTGCTTGTGGTCTTTCTGATCCTAGCCCCATTTACGTACCTTGGATGCAAAGGACTTCCAGTCATGGCACTTCCTATTCAACAAATCCATCTAGGCCCACTGTTCGGCCAAATCCCGAATCACCTGCACTTTGCTATTCAAGCTTGCCCAATAACGTGCATAGGTGATCTCGAATGTCCACTAGGTACTATCATCGGCCAATCTAGCAGAGGCGAAATCATAACGAGCCTGCAAGTCATTCCTTTCCTCTGTTAACTTTGTCAATTTTCCTTTGAATGACTGAATTTCAAGCCATAACTGTTCAATTAAGCGCCTGCAGGTCCAAAGAGACTTGGCATTTGGAACAACACAACCCAAAACTGCATCATAAATACTTCTTGGAATCTGCTCAACATCTTTGGGCAATTTCGGAAGACCATCAATATGGGTAGCCTCGGAAGGACTCCATTGGAGTTTCGCGCCTAGCAAGTACAAACATTACATGTATGAATCAACAAGAAAACTCCAACAGATGCATAAATACAATAAACCCAGGTGCTTAGTATAAAAGTACACACCTAATTCAGGATGAGTCTCTTGTAGACGAGCAACAACATCATTGACAATGCCGGTAACAAACTCTACCTTATTGGGCATCTCATGCCACGGCCTCAATGGATCGGCGGATGATGAATCTGTAGGAAGGCACCTCAACTGGGGCCTCTAACTTCGACCCATCCGCCTGAGATACATGTGCTTCAAGCGCTTTGGCATCCATGTCTAATGTTAAGAAGAGCCATGATAATCAAAATAATATACAAAACTAAAAAGTACAGAATGCCAATCAAGCAGACAAGACTTACCAAGAGGGCCCTTGCTAGTCAGCTCAGGAGAATCACCAAGGTGTAGAGACCCATCAAAGAAATCGTCAAAGACACCTTTCTCCTCACTCGAATGTCTAAGAGCATCTAGAGCCTCAACAAGTGTCACTTCCATGGAGTTCGTTGCACCCTCCTCCCGTAAGGTGGGAGTGGCCTTAATTGCTTCTGTTCTAGTTTCCTCCTCTTCATCACACCCAATGATAACTATTTCAGGTTTACCCATCAGAGCTAATTCTTCTCTTTCCCTCTCGGGGGTACACTCTATTAACACCAACAAATAGAAAGTTAGCATGACATAATAGATATGAATATTTAAGTAAACAAATAAATTCAAAAGGCAAAAGAAAAAAAACACTTAAAGCAAAAAAAGAACACAAAAAAAAGGGGAAGAAACTTACCTGCTCCTGGCAAGGTGAATCGAATCTTCTTCGTCCTTGGAGGTCTCACCTCCGTGGCAGGTGCTTTCGAACACTCAGCTCTTTTCACTTTAGCCTTGGCTATCCCGATGGTCTCCTGGATGACTCTCCTAACAACTATGTGTAGTATGGATGGTTCCAACCCCAAGCTATTATGCGAGTGGTGGGAACAACTGACTGCACCTTCTGTGGTAACGGAGACCGATTCGTCAATACCTTCGAGTGGATCTTGGGATCTGGTGGTGTCAAATAAATGATGGATCCAGGGGCGAGACAACTGTGAGAGATCCCTTAACACATAATGATCATCTCCATAGACCACTAAGAACTCGACAAACCTACGGAGATAGCCCACGAAAAATGCAAAAGTGAAGTGGAACTGCGCATTCACATTAAAGCGTAATTTGATGATCTCCCCATAGAAGCCCAAAATCAGAAACTGTGCCCAGTTATAACGCATACCAGTCTCTAGGATCGAGCGCATGATACATGCAAGCTCTACCCCAAGAGTTCTCATTTGAGAAAGAGACTTGGGAAATGCACGAGCTCTGAACAATGGGTACAACAAATTCACTTCCGTCACTTTAGTGTCCACTTGCATAAGGAAATCCTTGGAACCCTGTGGCACGCCCAACCATTCCTCAAGGTCCTTAATCACACGACCTTCCCTATTCGCCCTGTCCACTACCACTTTGACACCATCTGCCGGTACCCCAAAGAGATCTGAAAAGAATTTGGCAGTCAAATGAAATGCAANGAGGATTCGCAACGGTGGTTGCATAGAAAGGCACCTCAACATGTCANTTGTCTCCCCATACTTCATGAAAAGGATACCCTCAGTACGCCCAGACACGATGGTGACCCCACCAGGAGTAGTATCCGCTGTAAAAACATGTTACACAAAAGATCAATATCATGATATACAATGGGATAGCAAAGATAAAAACAAAGCTTAGAACACAATCACTTACCACTAGTAAATGGATCAGGCATACTTTGCACTGAATCAACCACTTGAGGGAAAGTGGGTCCATTGCGAGACCAATCTTCATATAGCCACCCATGAGCTTTACAACGTTCAAAGGCCCTGGAAAACTACTTATGATAATGGACAATAGCACCCTTGGTTTGAGCCAACACGGCACCACGAAGAGTGAGGCCCACCATGAAAGCTTCCAAGGCTATACACATTAAGTCAAGTCCATCATCATTCGTGCACATTCTGTGCTCGTCAAAATCGGGCCTGCCAAGAAAAAGATAATCAAACATAAACAATGGTATAACACTGAAGTAAACAAAATAAAGATAAATCAAAAAAAGTGCTTACCTTTCTACCCTATACACTGTTCCAGGTGGATTCTAGAATAATGTATGTACACGGAAAGCTAGGAAAAGAGTGTTACTGCTGTTGTAGTGGTTATAAGATGGTAACTCCCAAACACGAGTCAGAGGAAGGGTAGATCAGGGACCTTCGGCAAGACTGCCATCAACTTTAAATAATCCCTCGTCCACATCAACGATGAAGGCCAATATGTCATGGGATGAGCCAGGCAGTATGGTCTCAATAACGCTATGAGCCAACAATTCACTTAAATGAGACCAGATGACCATGCTAAAACCCTGCAGGATAAACAATAGAAATTCACTAGAGCCTAGGTGAAACCATAAACCTTGTGACCCAATCTTCATGTCATGACAAGGTGCATTGGGCTCCAAGGGGCCAAACCATGACAATACACCCATGAGTTCCACCACCAAAAGAAAGGACTTAAGTCCCCTGCACAAAGCCAAAACCTTAAATAAGTAACTTAAAACGTAAAACATGTAAACTAAACAAACAAAATAGACAAATAAGTAAATAAACCTAGCATTCAACACACACACAAGACCACCCCATGAGACAAGAAATACCGATATCCGTTTGGTGTATCTAATGCTTATTGCGGAACATTGGAGATCATTAAACAACACTAACACTTAAAAACAACCATCACGAAAACTATGTAAGTCATTTAGTCCTCAGAGTCACATCACATCAGTAAGTAAAAGCGTCGAGTAAGAAGCGTCACGAAGTTCAAGTTATCTCGAAAAAAAATTCATTAACCTCGGCAGCTGACGCAGGCACGTGAGGACTACTCACGTCGCAACAACAAACTGCTCACGCCGCAAAAACATTTACTCACGCTACTAAGCAAAAGGTTTCTGGTTACTCACGCTGAGTAACACTCATGGTTTTTTTACGCGGTAGCAAGGACATTTACTCACGCTACCCTTGTCCACAATCGATTCACTGGCGCTGACAATTAAATACAGTAACCCACGATGAAAAAGAGGGAAAACATTGAGTAATCGCACTGCAAATTAGCAATACACGAGCTTACGCTGCGATAGGAACTGATCATTCACGTCCTGGTTTGGGGGCCAGTAAGTAACACTGGAGATAAACAGTCAATAACTAACGCTGGAGATAAACAGCCCTGCAATTAACGTTGGAGATAAAATAAACAACCCTGCGACTAACGCTGGAGATACAACCCTACGATTTAT
This sequence comes from Gnetum montanum, assembly GCA_015680685.1. Classification (NCBI taxonomy): domain Eukaryota; kingdom Viridiplantae; phylum Streptophyta; class Gnetopsida; order Gnetales; family Gnetaceae; genus Gnetum; species Gnetum montanum. Next base: position 566,016 of record MNCI01037811.1, read on the forward strand.
GTCACAACAAACAGCGATTCAAGACCCTGGTTCTCCCAACTAGAACGCAGCCAAAAAAAAATATACCCAAAACGTGGCAATCCTTGCAACTCACGCTACCTATGGGCATGTCCCACTTTGCTCACGCTAGTTCAAAACCAGTAACAGGAATAAAAATAAAATAGTAGCCCCAAATCCAGAATCGAAACCACAGACCCACCAAAATGCACCAAAAATGCACCAAAACATTATTGTTTCAGGACCACTCACGCTGGAGAGTAGCTCATACTACTCACACCACAAAAATTGCAGTTTCCCTGGGCGCTCACGCCAAGCAAAAATTCGCCAGAAATCACGGTTTCCCTGGGATATTCATGCACAAGCAAAATAACAATAATAATAATAAATCGACAAAAATCAATTTTTCTGGGGCGTTCACGCCAGGCAAAGATCAGCTTTTTCGAGGACGTCGACAACCAGGAATGGCAGAAATTGCTTTTCCCGGGGCACTCATGCCCTCTCAACCATATACCCATGCCCATACCCTGGGTTGCTCACGCTGGGCATGCCCTGGGCTACTCACGTTGATTGATCGTCATGCAGAAATAAGATTGCAGGGACGTGCTCTGGCCACCACACCCGCGTCCCTACAACGCACGCCAAGGCTCATACGTGCCTCGCAATACAACTCACGCTGAGGCATGCCCTAAACAACTCATGCTGAGCCGCACCCTTATTAGTCACGCTAGGCATTCCCCCTTCCCTCACGCTGAGACATGCCTTGATATGCTCACACCACGGCGTGCCCTGGGTTGCCACGATGAGTGGGCCCTAGGTCTGATCCTCTCACTTAGGTCATCACATAGCAACCACAAAAAATGACAAAACGCAAAACCCCAGCAACGTCCTTGACGCCCGAAATACACATGAGAAAACCACAATACAAACCCCAGAATCCAGCAAAGATTTTTATTTCAAAACCTAGCAAAAACAGCAGCCCTAATGGCTCACGCTGTGCTTGCTCTACAAATAGAATGCCATGGAACAAAAATGTACCTGCGTAGAGTCCTTGTCCATGACAAAATTGTGGGTTGGGGAAGGCGTTGAAGCAGTTGTTCGCTCTCCTCTACGAACAATAAGCTAGCTTGCTTCTTCCCCTTGCGTTGGCTTGTTTCTGCCTTCCCCTTCATCGTCGTTACTCACGCTCACGCTACTCTATACTGTGGTAACTCACACCCTGCCAACACTTCCTGCAGCTCACGCTCCACGCCCTGCCTTGTTGCTCACGCTGCGCTTTGCACCTAGCTGGTCACGCTGTCAATCCCTCTACCTCACGCTACCTGCATTTCTTATTGTTAACATTGCATCGCTGTTCAATAGCTTATGCTATGTCCAAGTTACTCATGCTCACGATACATTTGGGGCCATTTTACCCTACTTTGCTATTACATGGCGCCCTTCCCTTTCTTCTCTTATTCATTTTCACTTTATTCTTGTAGCTACTTCTCTTCATTTCTCTCATACATATTTACTGAGTTTTGCAAAGTAGCCTATACATTTAAAAAAAATACATCCATAGAAAAAATCCAACAATCACAAACAAAAATCATAATACTACTTGGAACATGACTAGTAAACGGCCCGGCATGGCCTTAAACTGCCACACATGGCCCGGCATGGCCTTAAACTATCTCTCCGGAGAAATTCGATCCTTTGCCTATCGACTAAACTTCCCTTGCACCAACAACGTGACAGAGTACGAAGGTCTTCTTAGAGGTCTTATGGTAGCACTAGCTTCAGGAATCACACGGCTTGTAATTCAAGGTGACTCACAGCTGGTAATCAATCAGGTCACGGATGTTTTCGCATGCAAAGCTTCGCATTTACAATCGTACTGTGACTTAACTAAACACCTGCTAAAATAGTTAACAAAAACGAAAATAGATGTGCAACATGTTCGCAGAAACGAAAATACCATCACAAATGCACTTGCAACACTAGCCTTAAACGTGACACCATACATGTTTCATGCGTTGCCTAATTCCATAACGAATTGCACCAAACCCGTAACCGACACTCATAATGACATACCTATGGCATCAGTTAGTACCACACATGCAGTGGAATGGTATGATGACATAAAAGAGTACCTTCTACGTGGCGAACCACTACAACATCTAACGAATGCTCAAAAGGACGCAGTGCGAAAACATTCTCAACAATATGCGTTGATAGGAAACACGTTATGTCATAGATCCTATGAGGGCATTTTGTTAGTGTGTGTTAGTAGCATCGACGATCACACCATCGTGGAGCAAGTTCATGAAGGACTTTGCAGAGGACATATAGCGCCCAAGGCAATGGTAACGAAAATCAAATGCTTAAGATATTATTGGCCACACATGGAGTACGATTGTTTCTCCAAAGTCAAAATGTGCAACATCTGTCAAAAACATGGTAATTTGATACATGTGCCACCAAATGAGTTGCATACAACACAAATCACATGGCCTTTCCAAAAATGGGGGTTAGACATCATTGGACCGATAACTCCCCCATCTTCGACAAGACATAGCTTCATCATCACTGCGATTGAATACTTCACAAAATGGGTAGAAGCTATCTCCCTTAGAAAAACCACATCCAAACAAGTGTGCAATTTCATACTCGAAAACATTGTAACCCATTTTGGCATCCCAATGACCATAATCACTGATAACGGGCCACAATTCAGTAGTGCCAAAACCAAAAACTTCTATGAGAGCCTAGGAATCAAACACTCATTTTCATCACCGTACTACCCACAAATCAATGCTCAAGCAGAGTCCATGAATAAAACTGTCATCATGGTGCTCAAGAAAATGCTTCATCAGAGCAAAAGAAAATGGCATGAACAGCTAGTTTACGCACTATGGGCATATCGAATGACCCATCGAACATCAACAGGTAAAACACCCTATAGCCTTGTTTATGGATCAGAAGTTGTTTTACCTTTAGAGTTGCAGGTACCCTCGTTGCGGATCACTCTTTCTAGACTACTCGATGAAGGTCAAAACGACGAGTTGCGTGTTGTTGACCTTGACTCGGTGGAGGAGGAACGTACATGCACGCTCGATCAAATCGAGTGGTACCAAAAACAACGACGGCGACATCGACATAACGTACACAAGCGCCCAATCAAAGAGGGTGACCTTGTTCTCAAGACGGTCCATGAACACTCGGACAAGTTCTCAGCCAACTGGGAAGGGCCTTACTTGGTCACTAAGGCATACGACAATGGGGCATTCAAACTCACCGACATGGACGAAAACGAGCTTGCCAACCCTACAAATCACATGTACCTGAAACCATTTTACGTTTGATGAACTTAAGGCACGTCTCGGTCCTGACATCATGACCTAAAACTGATACCACAGAACGTCCTGGAGCTATGACTTAAAACTAGCACCACAGAATGTCCTAGCATTATGACGGTAAACTAATACCATAGATTCATTGTCTGGTATGACATTAAACTGCCACATTTTTGTCCGCTAGAGTCCGCTAAGACTATAAACTAACTTGCCTCTTCACAGTTCGCCACGACTATAAACTAACATTGCACCGTCTACTACGATGCTAAACTGGCAACGTCCAAAGGGTTATGACATAAAGCTAATCCATAACAGTCCGTCAAGATTATAAATCGGCAACATCATCACTGGCCCATTGATCTGTTGCTGCAATCAACGACTTGTCTTCATCTAAAACTTGCTGCATGATTCACCACGTGGACTTTGATGACAAGTTCAACACGGTGCCTCCATCCCATCGGTTGTTTTCATGTTTAAAGTGTTTTAGACTAACTCACTTGTAGTTTTCTTGTCCTCTTGGAGTTGTGTTTGCAAGATGACACTCTTGAGGTGTTTGTACATGGATGTACTTCATCGTGATGACAAGGTATCACATTCTTCCTGACGCACGTAACTGGGTTAATCAATCCGTTCATGAGTACATTCCCAACTCTTGATACATCCCCTATTTCCCCATCATGCTTCCCTTAGCCTATTCAATTATATCCCCTTGATATATTCTGCTCGCCTCAAAACTCTTAATACACTCTTGCACACTGTAGCCCTCTGAGCAGTTGCAACGCAAAACACAATATACAGTACATGATGCAAAATGCAAGTGCTCATACACAAGCGTAACATTAAAAGTAAGCTCTTCCAAAAAGACCAAAAAGAAAAAACAAAAAAAAAATCAAAGAGCAAAATACATCATAAGGCCATTGGCTCTTCTCATATAAGCCCCAGGCGGGAAGGCAATTGTCTTGATAGAAAATACTCGCGTCTCAAACAATCATGATGCACCACCTCATCGCATGGCTTTGGCTGTTGACAACGGGTTCTCTTAAACATGATACAAGGATCCCGTGCCTCCAAAGGACGCACCTCCCATGCCTTGGTCCCAAGTTTGCTAGATAGTGGTTGCCGACAAGGACCAACATGACTTGTTCACAAGAGCATTCCTTCCACATAGTTGAACAAAACAATCCCTTGATCAATCCTCGACCCCACAGTTACAACCTCCTTCCCGTGCATCTCAAAAGTTCAGTTCCCGATCCAATGTACTTCTAAACACGGTGCGATGACATCCAGCCAAGTGTCTGACGAACAGTGCTTGATGTCAAGTTGCTCGTGGTGTCTTGTACTTCTTTGTCGATGCCTCTCAGGTGGATTCCTCTAGGCGTCAATAAAGAGGGGCCAATGAAAACACCACAAAAATTTTGGCCTAGAACTTTTAGACAGGACTCAAGCTAAGTCATGTCGTTGCCCAACATGAGTACATCGTGAACAACTTTTGGAGCCCCAAGATCAAGTCCAAACGACCCCAATTCGAGCACACGGGCCCTCCATGAGCTTCACCGATGCCCCATGTAGCTCCCAGCCTTCGAAACCTCAAAATTCGAGCTCAGAATCACATGTTTTGAGCCACTTTCAGTTAGTCACGCTGAGGTCACATTGCACAGCGTGACCAAACAAGAACAGCTCAATTCAGGCACCTCCAGGCAGAATTTTGGCATGAATTCAATTCCTGGGAGCTAGGCAACAATTGTACATGTTCACAGGCTCCAGAAAATCAAAATTTGGACCTCAAAAATGGCATTTTCAGTTAGTCACGCTGAGGTCACGCTGTACAGCGTGACCACAGCATGACCAACCAAAAACAAGGCACACCAAGCAGTTCCAGGCCCAATTTCGACATGAAATCAATCCCCAGGGGACAGGCAACAACTGTACTGACTCTCAAGCTTCAGAAAATCTAGATTTGGGCTTCAAATGTACCATTTTAACTTGGTCACACTGAAGTCACGCTGCACAACGTGACCACAGCGTGACCAAACAAAAGATGACCAAAACAACAACAAAATGAAGTCAAATTCAACATCCAGGAAACCCTGGAGAGCAGGCAACAGTTGAGCATCAACAAGCAAGCATAAGCGTCCGAAAATCAGCTCAAAACAAGACACAAACACTTGGTCACGTTGAGGTCACGCTGGGCAGCGTGACCACAGCGAGACCAACCAAAAGTATGCTAAAACAGCCTCCAAATCAACTCAAAATAGATGTGCAGAACCCTCTTGACCTCAAGCATGCAGATCTACTTCGAAAACAGGTCTCACAGGTCAAAAATGGGCTCAAATGCATCATAAACATTGGACACGCTGGACGCTGACACATTGGGACGCTGGACATGACATGCTGTAGATACACCAAAGCCAGATCCACGTACGCTGGAGGCCTTGGTGGAGCAAAAATAACACAGATTTGCAAATCCAGAGGCTAGACATCCAAATCCACTCCTATACTTTAACATTCTTTGTACATCTTGCATTTTTCAACGTATCAAGCTCTTACGTTGTGGATTACACATGCCAACGTAAGAGATCTTGGTCACGCTGCACCCTGTACATTGTAAAATTTTGTGCATCCAGTCAAAACGTTCACTTGTCGCCCGATCCACATTTCCCGCATCCGATAACCATTGATCTTTCACACAAATCCGAATCCCGCGCTCAAACCTGCATAAATACCCCGATCTCACACTAAACCAGGGTTGGCAATTTTGGGAGAAGGGAGATCTAGAGAGTTGGCGAATCTCATCATCATTATCTCGTACTATTGGGCATTACCCAGACTTGGTCACACTAACCACTCGGGGCAATTCTGGGCACGCTGCACACCTGCGACCAAGAACTTGCAATCCCCCACCATTTGTATACCCTGCACATGAGGGTTAAATGTCCGCCTTGCGACCCATCCGCAACTACATTCTGACCGGTGCACTTTCTATACTTTTTTAACACAAACAGTTCATTTTTGCCCACAATTGTTTGCAATTTTCGTTCTGTGCACATTCTATGTTGTTTTCACTTTATTCAAACAGTTTACACTTGTTTAGGTACGTTACGTTTAGTTTACATAGTTGTTTACATATAACCCAACGCATTGCAATTTGCGTACGTTAGGGAAAGTCCTTGTTTGATCCACGTGCAGACCATTCTAGGCACTCTACCTTCGTTTATTTCCAGCTTGCCCTCACACGAAGGTGGGGTCTTACTGTTTCTTCCGTAGATCTCTCGGCGTCCGTTTCATTCCAGCCTCACGCCGACGATTTCGGATAGTACAACTGGGATTGAAAACCAGAAGTTAGCGATGTGCCTTAATGATGGATTCAAAATTCAAATTTATTATCTCATTTTTGCTTCAGATATTTTTAAATTGTATGACTTAGAAGTTTTATGACACTCATAATCTCATATTAAATTAAAATTATGCAGTTTTTCCTTCCTATAAAAAGATCACTTATCTTAAATCAAGAGAAATATTAAACAAAAAAGAATTTACCTCTAAAAGAGGACTCAGGGTAAAATCTGGATTCAGAATTTCCTGCCTTCCGGATGGTGCCAAATCAAACATTTGAACTAAGTCATTAGCAGCATGTTGTTGGCTAATGTTTGGTTGTTTTGATGGTGGTTATGTATCAAATGAAGTAAATGGAAATTCCCTCACATCCTCAGCAAATGCTATTACATTGAAGTAAAATGAATCAACCTGAAAGGGAAATATAATATTTAGTAAAATTTTTGACTGGAACAAAAATCAAACATGACACTTCCGATGCCTTACAATATTCTCCGAATCTGATAAGTGTGGGGTTAGAACACCAAGGACAACATTTGCTTGCCCTTGCCGCCAAACACAACGTGTCACAGCTACTTTCCCGCTCTTTTTCATTGCCCTAGCAATAGCAGAAACTGCAACGATGGCCTTTGGATTGCCTGGCTCCGGTATAAAGATGCTTACATCCTTCATATAATAATGCCTTGTATAAAACAAAAAATTATATAGATTTGTAAATTCAAAATACCAAATGCTGAAAAATGGAAACATTTACACTTAACAATCTAGACAATGTCTTAAAAGAAAAGTGGACAGGGAATTCAGGGTTTTATCAATTTGTATGGATATGCCAACTTACACTGGCAAAAACATTTTTAAAAGTGGCATGTTTAGTCAACGGCATCCTGTCACGTAGTTCCAACTTCAACGTCTAATTCAGAAGCTTTCAGAAACAATAAAAGAAGCTTGTATGTAAACAAGCCGGTTTTCATTTTATCTATTGAATGATAACTTTATTTGACGCTCTCAAAATGATAAAATTAACGGAACACGGAAACATAGGGAAATCAGGGCAAAGAGATCATAGAAATTGCATGCAAAGAAAAGTTGAAAAGGTGATGCAATTTTTGAAAATTCTATGAAAAATGGACAGAAGAGGACATGTGTGAGGCATGAATGGGAAGTCGCAGTGGAGTACTTTTATCATAAAGCCCTTGCAGGATCAATTTTAACCTTGGTTGTGTGATTGGAGTTGTGGAAATAGCTGCATGGAGTAGAGTTTTTCTACTGTGATTTTCTAATTACCACTTTTCTTGAATAGTTTGCCAAAAGCAGGGTCAATAGTATGATGCGTCTCTGTTATGATTATATCGTTTTCTCATTGCCTCCTCTTGTGGTTTGGGATCTTCAGGATTGGATAGAAGGATAGCAAATAACGAGGAAAAACAACATGTCAGTGAAAACAAATTTGTGCAAGCTTGGCACAGAAATCATGTAAAAATCCAAGTTACCTCAAGATGCTCAAGCCTGGACTGAAATAGGGCAGCTCCATTTTACAAATGGAATGTAGTAGCCAAAAGGTCTCGGGTGAATGCATTCTCAAAACAATAGCATTTCTGAAATTAGTGTCCTTACTTTATTAACATAATATAAAATGGACACAATTTTTGCTAATAAAAAATTAAAAAAGAAAGTTATGATATGTACATATCTAATGTTTAAAACCATCAAAACTGCATGGTAATTTTTTAAAATGTACCTTTTAACAATAAGGTGTTAGCTTAGTGGTAAGAGTCTTGGCATGCAAAGCCCACGTCATAGATTTGATTCCAGTGGGTAACACTGAGCTATGGACAACAAAATTCCATAAAAGGAATTCTGAAACTGGTGTGGTCTAATAAATCCAAGAGGGTCTAGACATAAGTAAAAATTCAGTTTCAGTTTCATAAAATCAATTTCTACAAACCATGTCATAACATGAGTCTTTAAGTATGGATAAACATAGCATGAGAACCAAGCAAAGGATTTATGGAAGCTGTCTATTAAATTAAAAAATAATGGCATTTACCAGCACTACTGACAGACAATGTGACAAGTAGATCACATGTGATCTTGGGCAGGTAAAAATTATATACAATTATTGGAACATGCAAATACTGCTGCATATATTTGAAAGTAGGGCTGAAGACCCGTTGTACCAAACCAAACAAATCTCGCACAGTTCATTGTAATAAAATACATTTTGGTTGACTTTTCCCAAATTGAGTAAACTAGCATGAAAGTGCCATTTGAATACACAATTCAACTCCAAGACTTTTTGATATGATTATTTAAAAACACAAACTGCAATTTTAAAACAAGTAAAATCTACAAATCCCTGAAAATAAACATACTGGAATATCTTATTCCCAAGCAATTCTGTAAATTAAAAGCTACAATATCTTTAATCCTTGTCATATTTAAATTTTATCCGATTCTAATGATAATTTTTAAAAAAGAACTACCTTGGAATGTTTGATGCTTTTGTGAAGCCTAAACTTTTAACGCCTTTCTCTGACTTGAATTTTAATGCTTCTTGCTGTATGGAGGAAATAGGAATCACCTGTGGTCCATAGTAAAATCCTTTTATCCTTTGATCAGGAGGAATGCTTTATCAGGGTCCTCTTTGCTTTTGTACTCGATATCGAACTTCACTTCTCGTGTGGCACTCTGATCACTGGCAGGTGCTTTACCAGAATACTTTTTCAAATGTGGCATTCTCTCTTGATATGTTTTCTTGTATACCCAAACCTGCACAGAGCTTGTAATAAGTTAATAAATATACCCTCGTGGCCACCAAGAAATTCAACTAGTGACTAGTGATTCACCAACAAAATAATGAAGCTTTAAGAAATTGAACTTGTGGACAAAATGCAAATTACAATGGATTTACTATAATCCAAGCCTCCTCCCAAATTAGCACATAAAAAACCGTAAACTAATTCATTTGACATGTAACAACAGTTTAATCCTTGTATCGTCCACTGAATCTGCATCCATTCTTTCCGTTTACTGGACCTGAATTTGTCCAACATTTTGTGCCAAGATGCACTATATTTTAGTTATATGGATATTGAATCCACTATCAGAATATGGTATCTTCTCTATATGGTTTATGTCCACAATAATTAACTCTTTAAGTTTGTCAGAATCATATTTCATCTATATATTACATTGTTGGCTCTAAGAATCCTGTAAACTGTTTTGAGATTGTAATTCATCCAAAAAATAAGTATTATTATAGTTTAAAATACAAAATAAAACCCCACCGGCTTTTACCGTAGCAATCCCAGAAAATATTATTGGGGGGGATTCAGAGAGCAAGGACCAGATTGCCAAAAACAGGAAAAGTTGGCAAATTTTCAGCTTAGTTGGCAAATTTTCAGCTTTTAAGTTTTAAAATTAATTTGTAAGTTATACTTGCATGATGAGTTCATAAATATCATTTAATAAAACACATATTCAACGAAAAAAACTGTCCGTTAAAGTGGAAACAGCCAATAAAGTATCAATGCTTAAATGCTGAAGCATATAGAATCAGGGAATTTCCAGCACAAACCAACAAAGCTGACAGAATTATCAATAACTGTGAGAGCTACTTAGACTAAGAAATAATAACTGGAAATTATCCAAACCAAAATTTGATCAGGATTGATTCAGCCAAATCAAATTTGACTTCAAAATTAGTTTAGACAAAATCATTTATTGAAGGTACATCACCTATTGAAACACCAATTCAATCACTAACAATTTTGAGACATATGTCCAGGTATGCTTCAATAGACACTGAACACAGTGGGGTGCCATGACCACTAGTAATCAATAAGTCTTATTTCTAGTAGATCATGGGGGCAAGCCCGCTTGTGCTAGCTAGAGACACATCATAGATATATCATAATCAAAGGTAGAGCAGTTGGCAATTTAAATATAACAAATCCAAATCAAACATCAGTATAAAGGCACAAATGAAACGATTAACAGGATAGTCAGGTATTATGCATAGACTTCAAATACGTATAGGAATGGAATACCCTCATTATGGATCATGCAAAATCTTTACTGAAAGAATTCAAAGAAGATTCTACATAAAGTTAGTATGTTTTCTTCAAGGTTTCAGAAGTATTCATCATATTGCTAACAATTTGGGATGAAAAATTAACACTTATATTTGAAAATTAAAATTCTCTCAGCAGGCTGAGCATAGTCTCAAGGCAAGTAACCAACATAAATTTTAGAATAGCTATGTCTGTTTTGATAATAAATTTGTGAGAAGGAATACTTCTTGGATGATTAAATAAAAAAGTGTAATTTTCACATATGGTACAATTATTTAGGCCTGTATTCCATAATCAAGCTTCAACAGATATATTGTGAAGGCCACCAGAAGTCACACATTAACATGATTAGGGTAAAAACAAGAGGTCACTGGATGGTACATATAGGAGATTTCTGCATGAACTAATGACTGAAGGCCAACAGTCTTGTTGGCAAGTTAGCATTTTTGCTAGTTATGGTAAGGTCTTCTAGTTTCTTTGACAGGTCATTGCCTAGTAGAATCAAGTTATTTTGATGTCTCAAAGAATAAATAACATGTTCTAGAACAAGGAGGGCCTCAAAGCTAAGGACCTCCTCCAAACCTAGAAGTGATAAATCAAAGGGCCATAGGGGGAGATATAACAACCATAGTGATTCTCCTAGTTCTCCATCTTCCTCTTCTTCTTCCACATCTAGTTCTAATGAAGATGAATGTAAGTATAGAAATAGAGATACACTAAGGGGCAAGATGAAGATAGAAATAGGAATAGACGAGATCATCAAAGTGAGCATAGACAAGATCATCATAATTAGATAAATAGAAATAGAAATCATCACCATGACATGTCTAATGATGATGAATCCTTGTTGGCTACTAGGAGCATGACACAGATAATAAAGGCAATTAGAATACCCCATAGGCATCAAAGAGAAAGTCGCATCAAAAGGCTTGATATCAATAACATTCCTAAATTGAGGGAGGCTATAACTTTGATCCACAACATTACTTATAAGTCTTCCATGATGCTTGCACCTTGCAAAACATTGAGAGTGAGTGGAAAAAGCTTAAGCTCTTTCCTAGGACACTAATAGACAAAGTTAAAAGTTGGTATAGATCATTGGAACTAGATTCAATCCATCGATTATCCAAAATGTTGGAACTCTTCAATGAAAAATACCAAACCTATGAGAAAGTATCCAACATGAGAAAATAAATCTAAGGATGGAAGTAAGAAAAACATGAATCCTTAGATGTGGCCTTGGATAGATACTATTTGCAACTACATAAATATCTCGGCCATGATTTCTCTCAACAAGAGCAACTTTTCCACATCATAGATGGGCTTTGTAACCAAACAAGAGAGATCCTTGGGATTTATGCCCAAGGTCAATTATTCAGAATTAAGAGCCCATAAAATACAAAGGCTAGTTGAGTAGGTGAAGAAAAAAGAAGGAGAGTTATGTAAAAGGGAGAATGTGAAGGAATATAACTGGGATCCAACTCTTCAAAGGGGTCCATATCTATGATGAGGAAAAAGAGGTGGCTCTTAATGAGGTGATTTCATAACAAACCTTGTTAACACAAAAGTCTATCATTGGGCTTAAAGCAAGGATAGATAAGATGCGAGAGTTGATAAATGACAAAGTTACAACACACATGAAAATCATAAAGGAGAAGTGATGAGTCATGTTTTTTAGGGCTATGATATTGGATATCTAATATTAGGGTTGTAATATTGGGTATCCAATATCAAGGCACAACCTCTGATGTTGGACATCAAATATCATCCCTTTCGTGCAAGCCTATAAATACCACACTTGGGTGTATGGTTGGGATATAGCAGATAACATAGAGAGATAGAATAGATTCATAGATTTTTTATTTCAAGTTCTATTAGTTCCTAGTGTATGCTCGTAGTGTGATGTTAAGTGATTGTATGGCATCCTTATTCGAGTGTGACATACTTGAATGCGTTACATAACTAGTAATAAAGATCGAGATTACTTTCATCATTGCAGCACCCACTTAGATTTATTATTGCTTCTTAATTGTTTAATTATTTACTATTTTTCTTAGTTAATGATGAGTAGCAAGGTACCCCTATGCTCAACCATACAAATCACAAGCGTTCATGCCCGATGCAGTCGAATTCCATGGATGGGACTAGTTATGGTATCTAGATCGTTATGCTCTAATTGTAGTTCAATGTCTTCCCACTTGGGCTAGTGGTAGCTTTATCACATATGGTTTAGTCCAAAGTGAGGCATATAATGTTGTCTAATTCTACTTTGCTCCTAATGATGATTGATGAGTCATGGTTTTTCAGGTCCTATTATTGGACCCCTATTATCGAAACCCTGATACAAGATATCAGGTCTAATGGGTTCCAATATCGGACCCCTGATATCATACCTACGTTAACTAGGCCACATCAATGAGGCCCTGTCGACGTGGCCATGTTTATGCGGCCCCATGGATGCATCTGTCCATGCATCAATGCAGCCCCATTTACGCAGAGTCTGTCTCTGGTTATAAATAAGTGCGCACCCACCACACTTAGGACCATCTTTTGAGTTAGTTGGAGCCAGACTCTTGCAGTTTGTTCTTGCAAGAGTTAGAATATTTTCCTAGTGCATGCCCGTAGTGTGATGCTTGTAATTGTACAGAACCTTTATTCGAGTGTGACGTACTTGGACACATGCATGATCAGTAATAAAGATCGAGATTACGTCATCATTGTAGCATTCACTTAGTTTTAATTATTTAATTGTTATTGTTATTTATTGTTTTCTTAGTTAATATTTCTTTACCATCATTTACTATTCTTGTTGTTAAAAGCGGAATGAGTACGACTTAATCACGAGCATTTAAGTGTGACTACTTGGTAACCCAGTAGTGTACCTAGGATCTACACTTGGTAATCCTAGTATTAGTCATGCACGAGGTCCAAGATGTGTACGAATGATTAAGGAATGGATGCTCATCGCACTTAGGCTAGTTTAGACTCTCTCCTTCCATGTCCCATTAGCTTAGATTGTCTCTCCCTTTTTCCTCCTAACTTAATTGAAGTTATTTTCCATTGCCTCTAGGAGTAGCACTAGGTTAGAAACCACATCATACACCTCACTCTAGACTAAACCATACGTGACAAAGCAAATACTAGTCCAGGTGGGAAGATAGCGAACTGTGATCAATGTGTAACAATCTAGATACCACAACTAGCCCATCCGTGGAGTTCGATCGGATCATGCGTGAACGCTTGTATTCGTATGGTTGAGTGTAGGGGGTACCTTGCCACTCATCATTGGTGCTGTTGCCAGGGATGGTGCTAGTTATCTAGATTAGTTATATCATACAAGATTAGTGTAACAAAGTATTCACAAGATATCTTTTAGAAAAGAAATTAATTTCAACTAAGTCACACATGATTTACAACAATGTCTCTCTCACAAGACTATGATCATGCAACCACTAATGAGGCAATTCATTGGAGAACCAACAAAATTTATGATGAAGATGAAGTTTGGAGTACTCAATATTATGTAGGAGTTTCATATGTTTAGGGATGCCCCAACGATACTCAAAAACTTTTGTCATCCAACACAGGAACCTCTAGTGAGGATGGGACATCCCATAGTACGAGGGGGCCTAAAAGGCCTAGGACCTTCTCAATAATTAACAAAAATTTATCCAAGGATGATTGGGAGACTTACAAAAGTCATGACGAGTCTTCCAACTCTTTCTCTTCCTCTGCTTCTTCAATGTCATGTCATGACATGGATGATCATCTCTCTAGGGGTTGGCAGAGAAATAGAAATCGAACCCACGGGCAAAATCAGGAATGCCAACATGAACAAAGACAACATTGTTTCAACTCACAAACTCATAACCTACCTAGTGATGATGAACCCCTACTAGCCACTAAGAGCCTAATGCATATACAAGAGGCTATTTGAATAGCCCACAGGCATCGTAAGGAAAGCCATCTACCCATGCTTGATTTAAATAACTTTCCAAAATTTTCAAGAGGCTATGATTTAGATTCGCAACAACATCTACAAGCCTTCCATGATGCCTGTGTATGGAATAATATCAATAATGGATGGAAAAAACTTAAGCTCTTTCGTATGACACTCGATGGCCAAGCAAAAGTATGGTATAGGTCCTTAAGACCAAAATCAATTTGACATTGGCCAACAATGGTAGAGCTCTTCAACGAAAGATATCAAACTTATGCTAGAGTGTTGGCTTTGAGGAGACAAATCCAAGAATGGAAATAGGGACAACATAAACACTTGGACATGGCCTTAGAAAGATATTGTGCACTATTAAACAACTACCCAGGCAATGGGTTCTCTGAGGAAAGGCTAATGTATCACATCATGGATGGGCTTCGTAATGAAACAAGGGAAACCTTAGGGATGTATGCCCGAGGAAAACTATACAAGCTACAAACCCATCAACTTCAAGAGCTTATTAATCATGTAGCAAAAGAAGAAGGAGAAATGGATAAATGGAAGAATGTTGAAAACTCTCAACAGGACCAAAATCTCAAATTAGCCAAGGTCCATAACCATAAAGAGGAGAAATTAGCTCACCTTGAGGAGGTGCAACCATTTCTACCTTTTCCAATGCAATAATCACTAGATGAAATCAAGGAAAAGATTAATAAGATGACAAAATGGGTGCATGGAAAATATGGAGAGTATGCTAACAACGGTAGAGGTAAAACTATGCCAAATCGAGAAACAGGATAGGACACCATGCAACAATCGAAACAAAGGGTAGAAGTTAATACGAATAAGAACTCAACTACCAATTTCACATATCAATGCAATGTCTATCTATATGATCACCCCAAAGGCCAATGTCCAATTTTGTCACATTTACATGAGCATTGGGGAGGAATGTTACATCTAGATTTCATACAGAAATATCGGGCTCAACCATAGTGGCAAAAACCTTAGTCATGGGGGAGGCCACTGCCAACTAGACCATACCTTTCGTATGTCCCAACGCCAAATTCTTATTATGTTCAACATCCTATTTCTCCAACAGGATTAGCATCCTCTACCTCACCTCATCATTATCATTCTCCTAAGTACTATCCACCCATGTCCTCTCCAACAAGATCACCACCTCATGTGCCTTACACTTCTCCTCAACCTCAATATTCTCATACTTCACCCTCTTCTACATCACCACTAGTTGTGCTAGAAGGCTTTGCACCATAGCACCAACCCATGAACGTTACTTGTGCTACTACTGTCTATAGCAGTG